>CM029271.1:29809773-29850797 GCA_016920895.1 Vaccinium myrtillus | reverse complement strand
TTTGAAAATATATATATATATATATATATATATATATATATATATATACAGTGAGCTTCCCTCCAAACTCCCTTAACTTGTTAAGTTACGGACCTAGGGTATTTTCGACTTTCCGGACCAAATTTGACGATCGAACCGTTAGATGTGTTTAAAAGGTGTTTTCCAAGGTCAACGCGAAGATTTGGCAAAAACAATACCCGGAAGGGCTTGATCGGAGCTGTTTTCACAAAAACGCTAATATAACGTTTTTGTGAAAAACAGCTCCGATCAAGCCCTTCCGGGTATTTTTTTTTTTCCAAATCTTCGCGTTGGACCTTGAAAACACCTTTTAAACACATCTAACGGTTCGGATTTTCAAAAAAACATTGGGAAGGTGGAGGTCCGTAACTTAAGAAGGTCAGGGAGTTTGGATGTGAAGTTCGGTGTATATATATATATATATATATATGTCAACCATTTCCTTCTCGTAGTTCATATATCTAATTTGGTAATCAGAGCGATTTTGAGAAAAAAATGTAAGAAATTAAACAATCCAATTAATGCTTTGTCCTTTTTTTGTTGCAAAAAATACAAGGAAATTTTAACTTTCTCGAAGCTACAAATGGAATTCCAAATTTATCCTTTTCATTCACTTGCTTGCTAATAGTTGCGAATAAGAAAGTTGTTATATTTCAAATATGTAATTAAGGTTTATTTCGGAAAATATCTATTCGTATAGTTATAACGAAACACACGCAAGAAAACAATTTTTTTTTTCGTTTTCTAATTCCTTCAATTTACTATCTACTATTATTTTTATTTTCCATTATCTCTTTCTGAATAATCTAACGGACCCTTCGAAAATTTGCAGGCAATGAGGCACGAAAGACGTCGGCAGAGGATCGGATCGACAAATACCGGTGCAGCTAGGTCAAAATCATGGAGCCCTTCCTTACTGAGCATCTCTGAGAGTGGAAGCTAATAAACCTGTTCCCCCATAGTCATAAACTTGTTCACCTATTGTCAAAAAAATAAACCTTTTTTTTAAAAAAAAATTTGGCACTGAAAGAATAGCAGCTGATATTTTTGCATTTTTCTCATTATCCAGATCATGGTTGGGTAGAATGATGGGCTAACTTGGCAAATCCCTTTGCTTGAGCTGTTCTCTCTTTTTTTTTTCCTCTTCATTTTCCCTCTGCGGATCTTGTCACAAATTTAAGGTTCAAACACATTTAATCCGTTGTAGGCTTGTCCCAACGGAGTGCTCCGATTTGGCGTTTGTAGCCATTTAGGACTTTTAACAATCTGGCATTTGGATCTCGAATGGTCAAAAAATGGCATGGTGGAAATTGCATAAAAACCCTAAACCAATGGTGTGCAATTTTCCCACCAAAAAATGGCTCCACCAATTTTCACCAAAAAAAAAAGGGCACAAAAAATGGCCCCTGCCATTTGTGCCACCTCACCATCAAATCCTCACCATCTATTATTTCCGGTTTATCCTATAAGAAAAAATAAAGTGGGCCCCATTTTATAATCTCGGATGGGGTCTCAAAAATCTCAGAGCCGGACTTGTGTTTGTGTGTCTAAGATTGAGAGAGGGTACCCATTGCCGTTGGCAGAGCCGGAGCGGTGCCATCACCGTCCGTGATTGGGGAGGGAGAGGGAGAGAGAGAGATTGAAGGAGATGAAATGCCCTTCTGCCGACAATTTGTTGGCGTAATTGGGCTCCAATGAATTTTTTTTGGGGCTTTAACATTAAATAGTGTTAGCCCAATGGAATTAGTGCTGGCCCAATTAAATTAGTTTAAGCCCAATTTCATTATTTAAAAAAAGAAAAGAAAAGCCCAACAAGCAAAACTTCAACGGCTGGAAACCGTATTTTCTTTTACGAGTAATGGAATTCCAAAACCTCATTATTAGTAATTTAGTATTGCATTTTTATTTACTTTTCAGATGTAGTGAAGCGCAGGGTTTATTTATTTATTATTATTTATTTTTTAAGTGAATGGTAGTTGAAAAAAAGGATACAAGGGAAATTATTACTACACGGCAAATGGCAATGTACCATTTCAGCAATATTGCCATTTTTTGGGCAAATGACGCTATTCACACTCAATTTTGGCAAATGACTCATGCCAAAATGGCACGACCTTAGTACATTGCATAACTCAACTAGTAATTTCATATCCCTTGTAAAAAAACTATTTTCAGGTCAAGAACAAGTCAGGCCTTGGGAGAAAAATGATGGTTGTGTTCGTTTGGAGGTTTTGGGGCAGTTTTGGCACTATTCCAGTTTTGATTACATCATCACTTTTTTCACTTTTCTCTCTATCTCTCTCCACTTATTACACCTGCTTACATCATCAAAACTAAACTAAACTAAACTAAACTGTGCAACCGAACACAGGGCCTTTTTCCTTTCGATAAGTTAAGGCAAATTTGGGCACCCTAAAAACTAAATAAATGGAAAAAAAAGGAGAGAGACAATTTCAAGCAGGGCTGGAAAAAAAAATCGGACTGAACTCGAATACCGGATCAAAACGTTTATTTTTTTCTCCGGTTTTTCCTTTGGCCGGTTCAATTCCGGTTCGTGAAAATTTGAAAACCGGTTTGGCTCACGGGTTTGAGGGTTTTTAAAGGCAACTGAACCGGACCAAACCAAGAATATATACTCTCTCCGTCTTAAATTTTTGGTCTCAAATAGCACTTTTTGTTGTCCAAAAAAAGATTGTCCGGGAAAAAAGCGATGAGTTTACTCTTTTGCCCTTACTTTTTAATAATAATGAAAAGATTGTCCCAATGGAACAGGGCTTGCTCTATCCTAGTCATAGCAAGCCCTCTCGCTTCTTGATTTGGCATGGAATTAATAAGTAATTTAACAAGCGCCTAAGTATCTTCTAATATATGTAATTCTACGTACCTTCATTCCTTGAGTAGCATTGGACGCTTCCAATTTAAAGAGTGTTGACTAGCTCTTCAACTGTTCTGCTTTCTTTTGACTCCGAGGTCATTTGCACCTAAGCAAGCAAGTCCTAACTTCGATATTTGTAACATGTAATTCTACGTACCTTCATTCCCCGAGTAACATTGAAATCTTTCAATTTAAAGAGTGTTGAATAGCTTTAGAATAAACAAATATCTCTCTGGCTGTTCTACTTTCTTTTGACTTTGATGTCATTTACACCTAACCAAGCTAGTCCTAACTTCGATATTTGTCGATATTTATACTTTAGCAAGCTAAAGTGGAATTTATATTCACATCTTATGTGGTAGTTTCTATCAACAATTTGGACAAATGCAATCAATTGGACTATATACGTTTAAGGCTAAAAGTTGAAAGGAGAATGGTTTGGCTAAATACTAAGAAAGTTGATTTATTTTTTGTTGTTATTTTAATTTTCTCCTTTATTCATTTCACGTCAAATTTATTTGTTTGTCTCAACAGACGAATTGGAAAAGTAGAAATTTTTAAGCCAAAAACATTTTTTTTTGAATTGGCTTATTTTTATCTTTATTTAAAAAAATTTGGATTTCGGTCGTAACTTTATACTTTTATGATTCCTTTAGTCGATACGAATCAATAAGTCAAATTTTTTTTGACAAAAAAAAAAAAGAAAAAAAAAGAAAAGGAGTCAACTTTCTTGTTTAGCCAAAGCATAATTGGAGTAATGGTCGAGGCATAAAATGAACAATATTGGAACAGTTAAGGGGATAAAATTGGAAGTATAAAAAAAACCATAATATTTGGGGGAAAGGGTTTGGCAACTGGCACAGTCTCTTGGGTTTTACAGGAAAACCAGAAACCCAAAACCCCACCGGACCTCCGACGTCGGACGTCTCTCTCTCTCTCTCTCTCTCTCTCTCACAGAAGGGGGCAATAGCCACGGCTCCGTCGACTAATCAATTGGTATGTTTCTATTCGTCGCGCAGGAATTAGTTAGTTTTAATTGGGTCGTCGTTTCAGTTTTTTCCTACTTATTTTCCTGCTCTTTCTCGGCAAGCAAACGGACCCAGTTGACGTAACTGTGCTCCGTTTGATGAAGTTGTTCATCTTTATCTTGCTTGGCTTGTAATGCCTCTTTTGTATTGCTGAGAAATGTAAGAAGATGAAACAAATCCAAGTCTTAAGCATATGATTACTGGAGGTCTCAGGTTCGAAACCTCTAGGTGCATATAAACGGGGGCCCCGGTAGTGGACAATGAGATTGGTCCCTAGACTGGCCCAGCCACTTGAGCTATCAAAAACCTCTAAGGTGGATAAGATTCTATAAGAGCTTTGTCCCGGCTTTTATCTGACTGTCCCCCACACTTGGAAGGTGGGATTAGGTCCCGGGATTGGTCAAGGTTCACGTAAGTTGGTCCAAATACCTGGGTTATCAAAGAAACGATTTCTGTCTATTAACAGTCGTTTGGTTAGAGTGATTTGGTGGCAAATGATAACAAGTTATGTTGAACGTAGAGAGACCTCGTTATTTAATCAGTTCTATTTCTAGTGAACAAATGGTGAGATTTGATGAGAATTAGTGAGAAATAAAATTGATTGGCTATTATTGTTTATATAGCAAGTTTTTCCATGAAGGAAGAATATGAAAAAGAGATGTCTCTCTTGTTATTACGCCAGGACGGATGCAATATTTCAACTTTAAACCATAGGGGAGAATGTATTATCAACTACGCCATAATATTGTAACCAACATTGTTAAACTACCGGGCAAAACTTTATTAACAAGAATATTATGCATAACTCCTACCACTATAGCATGGTGTTTTAAAACTTGTGGTGGGAGGTAAAGCTTTTCCAGCTGCGCCTTGGTCTTGCCTATCATGCACATGGTTTCCTTCCTACTCGTCCATACAGGATAGGGAGAAGACCATCATTTTTTCTTTTCTTTTCTTGCCCGCCCGAGAGACTATAATCAGTTCTTTTTCTTTTTCCTAACCACTGTAGGCTGTAGCAAACGGATTGTAGAAAATTATGCAATGGTTTAATATGTTATGAACTACTTGACTGAAAATCTCTTAGCCTCGGAAAATAAATATTTACCTGTGTTTCAGAACTGTATTCATTTTAGAAATGTCATATGCCAGAAATCTGGAGATTTGGGGAAAACTACATTGTGATGAACTGCTTGTTTCGTGCATGTTCTGCGGCTATACTTTCAAGGACTGGTGATTTTGTCGGTAGGAGTACATGTTGTGGATTCTCTGTTCCCACATGGAAAACAAGGTTGAACTATGTTGGTATTAAAACCGTTAATTTGGAGCTTTTGTTGACACGATTGCATGCTCAGTGCTATTCCACTGGAAAGGGAAGTGGAAGAAAGTCTCGTACGAAAATATTGGATCCTATACCGGTCATGGAACAAGAGAAGGATGCCTTTTTTGTTGTGCGGAAGGGAGATATTGTTGGTGTTTACAAGAGTCTTAGTGATTGTCAGGCTCAAGTTGGATCATCGGTAATCTTTTTCGGCCCATAATTTCCAGTTGTTGTTTGGTTTCCATTTCTTCTTGTGGATAGAACTATGAACTAATGTGCTTTATTAGGTTTCAAACATTATTATTTTGGTTTACATTTGAGAAAACAAAAAAAAAAACTTGATTTTGTGCCATTTCTGTATGTGATTGTAGTTTTGGTGAATGCTTAAAGTTGTAGAAGTGTTTCAGATTGCATGGGCATATCTATGACATATACTGATCCATAGTCTTAAGCATTAAGTATTGAGCTTACTTTGTCCATTAAGTCAACTTGTTATAATGAAATGTTGTTGACAATCAAGAGAATTGGTGCATATTAAGTGAGACGATATGGCAAGAAATGATGATAGCAGATGCAATTGTGGTATTGCTGATAAAAAAAAAAAAAGATGCAATTGTTGTATACGATATTGGTCAAGTTAGAAAGCAAACTTGGGCTTCTGATTTAACTGTTAACGTAATGATGGTGTTCATTCTAGGTCTTCGTCGTCTTCTTGTTATAGTTGGCTTGTTTCATCAGGTGTTTTAACTCAGTTTCCCCAGATATGATCTGGGGTCTGTTTGTTTTTCTTTTCTTTCTAGCTATATCAATATTATTTTTAGCTACCAAAAATTAGGCCTCAGGTATATTGTGTCTGTTTCCCTTCTGTTAGAGGTGAAGTCTTTTTTTTTTTTTTGCATTACAGTTTCATCGGGCAACTGATTAAATTCTGAATTATTTTAAAGAATATTTAATTTCTGAGCTTTGAATTCCATATATTTGAAGATTGTTATGGTGGAATGATTCTAATAAACTGAGACCACTTGACTGATCTCATACAATTAAAAATTTGCCGAGTCCTCTAACTTAAAAATTAAACCAATTTACTTGCAGTTTTTATTCGGAAAAGATATGGGTACAGAGGAATTGTACATAAAATGTACATAGGTTTTTATTTGGGCCCATTCCGAGTTCCACACAGATGATCGGAGACATTCATGTTCTTTAAAATAATATTTCACTGTGCCCCGTAAAAAATCAGTTCAATCGGATATCGGTAAATGCTCCATCCTTTTATACAATTTTTTTGTTCAAAACAAAAAATGGATAAACGGATGGAGCCTTTACCGAAATCCGATTGAGCTGATTTTTTTTGGGGTACAGTAAAATATTATTTTGAAGAACATGAATGGCTCCGATCATCTATGTAGGACCCGAAATAGTCCAAAACCAACTGATTTGTACATTTTATGTACAATAGGGTATGTACCCCTAGCATTGTCCGTTTTTATTGTAAGTGGATGGATCGAGCATTATCATTAAAGACCCACTGATAATTTTAACACTCCAGTCAATAGAAGTTGTTTCAGTCTTTCAGAATACCCATTTGTATACTGTTGCTGGAAGTTTTTTTCATGTTTCCATTTGCTGATCTGGTTTGCTTATCTTATTTTGGAAGTGCGTCGATGGGTTTGGCTATGGTCTTTGATTGGTCATTGTGAGTCTGGCACATACCAGCATGCTAATACGTTCTGGTTGTATATATAATTGTGGATGTGTTGTTTGCTTCTTTACTAAATTGGTCCTCGGCAGCTATACTCGTCTTGCACTGTTTTCTGAATTAAGTTGCTATTGATCGGCCCTCGTGTTGTTCCCTTTTTTCCTGATAGATATGTGATCCTCCAGTCAGTGTGTACAAAGGGTACTGTCTGCCTAGGGACACCGAGGAATATATTCGCTCTTGCGGGCTAAAGAATGCTCTTTATTCCATCAGAGCTGCAGATCTAAAAGCGGATATTTTCGGTGACCTCATTCCTTGCCCATTTCAGGTGAACCTTTTTTTTTTTTTTTTTTTTTTTTTTCGGATTAAATAAAGGTCATGATAAAAGTTCTGATTTCATTATGAGGAAGCGAATTAGATTTGTTCATTGAATGTGAAGTTTTTTTTACCGGCATGAATATGCACGCATTTCGAAACTGCATGTGAAGATGATGATTAGAAATCAATTGTTGTAGTTGATCCTCCATTATATTTTTATTAGATCATGTGCATAAAAGTTTTGAGTTAATTTTTTTTGTTTTCTTTGTACCTAAGACCTATGTCAGGCTAAGCCAAGATGGAGGTAGTTAAGAATGTTTTGCACTATTGTCTATTGATATGCTTTGTACACCTTTTTGTCACTGGAGATTGCACATAAGTTGAACAGTGGCGGAATCAGGATTTTATTGCGGGGAGTGCCGCCTAGAAAGGGAAAAAACTAGAGGAATATAAAACAATAGGTAATGTAGGATTTTTGTGTATCAAAATTAGAATTCCATACTTGGCTAGATCAATAGCCTGAATGCAATTTGAAAGGACTAACACATGAAAAAAGGAACAAAACATTACAGAATTTCTTAGCACGATGGGGGTGCCAAAGTGGAGACTGGAGAGTTATCAAAGTATGGTGCATACACGATACACTACACCCAGGGCATTCTGTCAAAGCCAGGGGGTGCCATGGCACCTCCTACGACACACACAGTTCCGCCACTGAAATTTAATGTTGTCTAGTAACACATTTTTTCTTTCAGAATGCTTGTGTAGTAAGATAAATTTTTGTTGGACTGTCTGCATTTTGTGGTGAACTTTTTAGCTCTGGTTTCATTCCAAGTTTTTATGGTTTGGTTGTTTAGTAGTTTGGTTCTTGGTTTACGATTAATGGGATCAAATTAGTCTGCAAACACCCGTATTTGGAGCTGCTGCTTGGAATATTGAACTCTGAACAATATTGTTTGAGTGTGCCTGTTTCAAAAATCATTAGTTCATGATATTGAAGCTGATCATGACACATATCTAATAGAGTTAACCTATCATTTTATTTCAGCAACCATCGTCTTCTACAAATGAAACAGCTGACAAGGATAAAAAGAGGTCGCAGGGATTGATGGGAGCAGAATGGGTAAGTTTCAAGTACACGTTTTCAGTTTTTGGACATGTTTTTTCCAAGATCATAATCAATAAATCAAGAAGTGGCATTATGGTATGTCTACTTTGAGATGTTGTTAACTTGTTATTCCCTTTTGCCTAGCAGAAGTTCAGCTGCATATTTCATAACCATTTATTTTCTTAATAGTTATCCTAAAATATGGTAATTTTAATCTTCTGTTATGCATGTCTTCCCCGTTGCGCAAAAGAGTTCACTGTTTTATTTGCATAATTTTCCCCTTCGTTTGTAAATTGCTCTATGACTAAATCTATGGAATCTGCTTTAGGATACGTTTCCATACTGAGATGGGAGGTTTCAGTCATCTTTAGAAGTCAAGGAGTTGTTATTACTAAGCAGAGGAAATACTGAATAGTTTCTTCAATTTAGGATTCTTTGATTTTTGCTGTCTGATTAAAGTCGGATTTTAGATTTGTAAAACCTCAAATCTACCTGCACAAAAATTTAAACCACTTGTACCTGTTTGGCCAAAATTCTCTCAATGGAAAATTTCGTAGTGGGGAGTGTCAGCAAAGGGCACTGTCATTAACCTTTGCAGAGAATCTAGCAATGGTCAGATCAATTGTGGCAATTGTGTTGTGATGTTCTAGTTGTCTCGATTAATAGGACTTCTCTTTCAAGTGTAAGAAAAGAAGATAAAGATGACAAAGAGAAGAATTCAATTGCTTCGAAGTGAATTGAGAACAATTTGGTTGAAATGGCACTAATTGCATAAACTACTTCTTTCAAGCATTCTTAAGTCTTAACCATATTAAAACTCCTGCGATAGGAATGAAGAAAAGGCTATATAGTAATGAAGAAGATGTAACTTCAATGACCTCTTACAATTATGCCCAAGTGGCTATATGCAGAAGAAGTTGTAGGAAATAACTTCTTAAATTATCAATCATACTCTTCTTCATTCTTGTGCCGCCACATGTTCTCCCCTTAAGCCACTTTATCTTTCATGTCCGCTATACAATACTCGCATGTGTTTTATAAGTCATGTCAACTCCCAAGTAAATAAGAACATGCAAGTGTCCTGCATTTTTAACAATTAGGCTAAGAACAATAGTTATGACAATAATAGCAGTAGTAATAACAATTATACTAATAGTAACTAGTTGATTATGATGCAAGTACTACCATATGAATGTGGCGTTATCTTAGTCGACCACCAATTCCACCTTGTCTCTTCGTTACCTCTCTTTCTCTATCCCTCGATTACTGTGCTTAACCTCTCCAATCCTCTCATTTTGAAGTGAGAATAAACAGTGCATTGCCTAAGCCTCAAAGCTTTCTCTATCCATAAGATAGCTGACTTCACAAAGCCACACAAAGGTTTAGTAGAGTTTTTGTACCTCCAAATAGACTTTAGATGTATACCAATCTTCAGCGGACCTTTAGCAAATTTCTGTTTTTGGCTGATCATAGCATTTGCACATGGTTACAGATTATTGACAGCTGTAATTGGCAATTGCCCTTTTTTCGTTTTTTTGGGGCACCTTGCATGACTCATGATATAATCGTTTGTGTTGTCGATCTTGTGGCATGTTGTCTGGTGCGTTTTTATATGACGTCTCAACTTCCTATAGATGCAGGATTATTATGTTGGCTTCATGCAATCCTGGATTTTTATTGGTGAAGTGTAATTTCGTTTGCAGGACGCAAACAATCCGAGAAAGCATATCAAACTAGAGACTGGTGTCATGACCCAAGTTCAATCTTCCAGTGTAAGTTGGTGTATCCAGGATGCCTTACAGAGAGAGACATGAGATGATTGACACTTCAGGAACTAAAATTAATGGCATATATTGAGGGAGATCTTCACTTAGAATTCTTGAAACTTTGATGAAGTTAATGGATGGAGGGATTCTTATTGCCTTGATCCTTACAACAACTAGAAGAACAAAGGGAGGATTGGAGACAGATCTAACCTTTTGGCAATATATGCGCAAAGTGGTTGTTCTCTAAAAGTTTTCCAACCAAAATAGTTTTCCCCCTATACCTATAAAAATCGAAGAACTTAACGAGTTCAAATCATGACTCATGAGTAGAATTTCAAAATATCTCAACCAGGGAGAGCCTTAAAATATCAAAATTACGCATTTAACCCCGATTAATTCCGCCTAGCCTCCTAATCATCCAACTATCCCACCTAGCCGCCTAATGCCTAGCCGATTAGTCGCCAACAAATTGGCTGGCACCTCATTCAATGCAGAGATCATTAAGGCGGCTGCCTAGGCCGACTTTTAGAACACTGAGAAGAGGTGTGCAACACATTTAGTGTCAAATCTCCCCCACCTCCCCCGAGCATCCAAGGCAATCTTGGAGGATCAAACCAATCTTTCTTGGTCAAATTTTTTTTTGGTAGAATGAGAATTTTCCAAGTACCTTGTCATACTCAGCCATATTCGGATAATTGGAGTATGAATTTATTATGCACATAGACCTGATTTTTATGAGATTCCATGCAGCGCTCTTGTACTATTGCGTTTGATGGTGCCTCGAAAGGAAATCCTGGACAAGCCGGTGCAGGAGCTGTGCTGCGAGCTGATGATGGCAGGATGGTACATGGTCCAGCCTTTGGTGGTTTCTTGTTAAGCTTTTTTCACTTTCCCCATTTAATGTTTCTAATCCTACTTCTTGTATAGATTTGTAAATTGCGTGAAGGTTTGGGCATAGCAACCTGTAATGCTGCTGAATATCGAGCCTTGATTCTAGGGATGAAATATGCACTCATGAAAGGGTTTACAAATATCCGTGTTCTGGGGGACTCCAAGCTCGTTTGTATGCAGGTTCATATTTGAATTCAATATGTTTTTGCATTTTCTTTCGTTTCTTTACTTGCTTTGAAATAACTCTGTTATTGATTTATTGCTGATACCCTCCCTTTTTTGGTCTAGAAGAGCCTGTATAATTTTCACCTGGAGACTAAGTGTTCATGTATTGATAAGATTTTTAAGTATATGAGAGGAATGAGTTGAATGACAAATATTAGGATGAGCAGATAAATTGACACAAAATGTACACCAACTTGTGTGGGACTCATTTTGGAGTCCCACGCAAATGATCAAGAGCTGTTCAATTTGTTTAAAACATGTTTTCTTATGCTTAATGCCATTTAGTGCACATTGCACCGTCTCTGTTGTGTAATTTCACTTTCTTATGCGAAATTGCCTTTTCTCTGTTGCTTGTTAGTGAAATATTTCTTTTTCATTGACTTTTCTGTTACGGAACAGATTCAGGGTTTATGGAAAGTAAGACACCCAAACATGTCCGACTTGTACGACGAGGCAAAGAAACTCAAGGATAGATTTCTTTCTTTCGAAATCAGTCATGTGCTGCGGGTATGTAAACTAAATTCCACTGATATTGCGCATGTGTTTTGGCTGTGCAGTTATTTGGTGGGATTCTAGAATTCTTTTTAAATTGATTTTCTTATATAGTCCATCGTAACTTTTACTGTGTTACTACTGCAGTGGTAAATGACCTGCCATAGTTTCCTGCTGCTGTTTCTTTAGCACATTCACACTTCGCAATTTGAACATTTATCTTTTTAATTTCGAAAGGATTTTAACTCGGAGGCTGATGCTGAAGCAAACTTTGCCGCTTGTCTTGCTGGTAAGATGTTCACTTTATGTATTTATCAAAGCTGTTTTCTTGTTCAATTCAATGAATGCAGCAATGTTAATAAGATTTCACTGTCGCCGTAGATGGTCAAATAGAGGAGATTGATGGGTAGTAAACAAATGGATGAAACGATCACAATACAGAAGACATGGACACATTTGTCTATCATTGTTTTATGAACTCGATGTTCATTCCAATGAAGGCGAATCATTTGTCAGGTTCAACCATTTTGAAAGGTGATGATCACAATACAAGGTTTGGAGGTTGGTGCCAGTTCTATGTCCGTGGTATCATCTGCGTTCTTGAACTACTTTCAACAAATGACATTGCCATGTTGGAGACGTAGTTTCTCGCACTCGAGTTTGATGGAACCAGTGAAATAGGTTTTGATTTTTGTTTTTTTGAACGGTTTTGATTTTTGGTTTGATTTTTGTTTGAATTTCTATTTTCTGTAGTACATGGAAACTCCCCCCAACAATTTGGGAAACCCATTGCAGAAGCTTATGAAGAAGTTCTTTAACTTTCCCCCCTTGAATTTCACTCTGCATTTGTGGGCTCTTGGTATATGCCATTACACATTTGGTCATCCTTGTATGTTAAGTTGCTACTTTAGTTTGTTGAACTTGCTATGATTGTAAATCTGAGCTGAGTGCTATTATCACCAAGAATTCTGTGCAAACTATTTGTATAAAACATTTATAATCTTTCTCAAACAAAAATACAGACAAAAAACAAACTTATAAAAGAATACAGTAAAAAAACAAACTTACGTACAAAAAATTACAGACGAAAAACTAAGTATTCACTAGGGGTGCTCACGGTCCGGATCTGTAACGACCCGGATTTTCGTAAATAAAAATTTCGTTTAATAAATTAATTATCTATTTTTAATTTTCGGATTATCGGAATATTTTTCTATTAAAATATTATTTTATTCTTTTAAATCGAATAAAGGAAATTCTAGCCATGTTTATGCGAGTACGAGACCGAGTAACACATCCGTTACACAACCGTAGCACCCGGGGACCGAACTTAATACCCGAAACCTACCCAGCTATCACCATTACTTCACTCAACCAACCATAGTACGTCATTGTGTAGTCTCCTCACATTGGAACTTGGTATATTGACCAAGTTAGAGAGAGAGAGAGAGAGAGAGAGAGAGAGAGAGAGAGCTCGGTAGAGAGAGAGAAAGAGTGGTGTGTGTGTGCATGAATTGGTACACTTGCACATGCATGATTTAATGCAAGTTCACTTGCACAAGTAATGGGCAATTGATGGAAGTTTCCTAAGCCTAGATTTTGTACCCAAAACTAGTTAGATTAAGCCTTGCTATTTTTGGAGTAACCTACACATACCCACACAATACATGTATTTGAGCACAAACTACACAACCTAGTCTACCTATACTAGGCCTTGGCTTCCAAGTAAGCTAGGGACATACTTCCCTAAATTAAGGAAGGAATATTCCCACCTAGCCATAGCTATTTAGGGCTACTCTTAGCCATTTAATACATTCACATGCACATTGGGTGAATTTAGCTCCTAAAAACATCCCATAACAAAGGTGACCACGCAAAAACCTACACAGCGGGAGGCATTATTTCCCCCACCATTGCTCTTACATTGTATTTACCCCATTTGGTTCATCTAGCAAGCATCTAGACCCATAGGACCTAGATTCCTACCTAAACCTAGACTTGCCACCTTGGTACTTGCCATGTGCAAGATTAATGCACCATTTACTCCCCCACACTTAAAACTTTGGCCAAGAGAGGGGAGGGACTACCGAAAATTTCCAAGAGGGAGAGAGAGGTCTCATCTTGCCTATAAATAGCCCATACTTTGTTCATTTGGCCATCTTTTATCTTTCCTTCTTTGTTTGTCTCCCATATTCCCCACAAACCACTATTTCTATCACCTTTTAGCCACCATATTTTAGTTCTAGTTAGCTACTTACTAAGCTAATTAGTGAGTTAGCTAGGTAGATTAAGGGGTTTTCTTCTCCAAAGGATTGCTAATCGGCTTCCGGTTTACACCCGGGAAACTAAGGTAGTTTACTAAACTACTCTTCTAATTAGTTAATTTTAGTTCTAGTAAGTTGTTCTTATTAATTTTCTAAGCATGATTTTAGAGTTTGGTTAAGTTAATTTATGCATGTGTTAATTACTAAGCATGTTTCTTAGTAGTTTAGAAAGTGGATTTTCTTGTTGAAAGATGAACAAGAATGTTTATTAAGTTCTAATTAGTATAGTTCTTCATGAAATTAGAAGTGGATTAGTAAGATTAGAAGTGATTAGAAGTTAATTAGAAGATGTGTTTTGTTTTTCACTAGACAAGGTTCTAGTATTATTTTGTTAATATTTCTTGGAAGAATTAGTTGATCTTGGTTGATTAACTCATTGGTTGTTGTTTGAAGTGTTGTTCTTAAATAAGTGGAGTAAATTATTTTTATGAGTTTGTTCTTATTAGAAAGAGATGCTATTGTTTATTTTTGGTAAGAAAGTATAGAGTTTTATTTAGTAAATATGAAAAGAGGATTTTTCATAATTGGTTTCTAGAAAGATTTTTACCAAAGTATGTGTGAGTTTATTTGATTAAATTTTCTAGAGAGAAAATTGTGATTTTTCTAGATAGAGAGAAATATGTTTTATTTGGAGTTTATTAAAAAGAGAGTTTTTCTAGAAATATAAAGAGTATATTTTTAGAGAGATTAAATGTTTTTGGAGAATTCATAAATTAGTGGAGTTAATTTATGACAAGGAATTTCTAGAAAAAGAGTTGGTGTTTAATTATTTTTAGAAAGAGCGAGTTGTTTAGTTTTATTTCTTTGAGAGAAATAAAATGGTTTTGAAAGAGGACAAGAAAGAAATGGGACTTTTGTTGAGAGATATATTTTATTTGAGAGAGTTGGAAAATATTATTTTTGGGAAAGTTAGTGTATCAAGATGTATGATTTTATGTGGGAAAAGTTTCGAGAGGAAACAATATATTTTAGAGAGTTGGAGTATTTTTAATGCATGATTTTATGTGAGAAATGTGTATTTGGAGAAATATGAATTTAGAGAAAATTATGGATTATTGCATGAGTATGATTTTGTGCATGTGGCACTGAGCACGTACGCGATACGTTACGGCACCGGACGCGAAATTGAATAACTGTTAATGAGAAAATAGAGATGAGAATGAAAATGAGTTTTGAAATGAGAAATGAAATTTTTGAGAAATGAAATGAGATTTTCGGGAAATGAAATGAAATGAGATGAGATGAGATGATTTGTTGCCACCTCAAATTCGCGGAGAGAATTTGGAGGAATGGTTTTGATTGCGGTAGTGCAGCGAAAGCGCCACTTCCAGTTCGCGGAGAGAACTAGGATGTTGGGCTAAGCGTGCACAACACACGGTGAACGGACTTGCAAACAGGCTGTTAAGTTCGGTGATGCAAGACGGCCGAGACTGTGTCGTGTGAGTCGCGGGGTGGTCGGACCGTGCAAACAGGCTGTTAAGTTCGGTGATGCACGATAACCGAAACCTCGAGCGGAAAGATTGGTACCGTCAGCTGAGAGGAGGTGGAAACGGACCAATAACTTTCGGAGTGATGGGAGATAATGAAATTTGAATAAGAATGCCGAGAGAGGCACCGATATGAGAAAAACCGATTTTTGGGAAACTAATTGATAAATGAGTTAAGTTCGAGAAACTGAACGAGATATTATTTTGAGAAAATGACACGTGGCACAGTTCGAGACACTGTTATGAGATATCGTTATCTGCGCATGTTTACTCTGATCCGCATTGACACGCATGATTTATTGCATGGTTTACTGTTCACAAGTTTTATATACTGTTTATGAACTTATTGTTCTAGAATTGCTACTTAGACGTTTAGCGTAGTGAACTACTGGGCTTTGCTCACGGTGTTGCATTCGTGTAACCCTGGCATAATACCATGATGCTGCCTGTGCGACTCGGACGTATTATGTCAGATTATCTAAATGGACAGGAACAGCACTGTGGAGACCAGTCCTATGGAACTGGAGGTGCTGCCGGAGTGGGGAATGACCCGGCGCAGGGATAGACGAAGACCTAGAACCACCCCAGTTATTATTTATATAGTGTTTGAAGACCTTATTATTTGTATTGAAGTTTAAGGATTAAACTTTATTATGGTCTGTAATAATAATTAACGTGCCCAAATTTTGGGGGCGTTACAGGATCGGTCCGGATTGGCACGAATCCAATCCTAATCTGCGAGTCACGGTTTTTTGAAATTACAATCCGTGTCCGATCCAAAAGTCTCACGGTTTGGTTCCAATCCGAATCGTGAGTCACGGATCGGTTCCAATCCGAACCGCGAGTCACAGATCGGTTCTGGATTAATCCGCGGATTTTCAACTTATTTGGAAAAAACAACAAACAAAGGCAGTAAGGCACTAACAAGTAGCAAATGCATAAATAGAAAGTTCAAAGTTGGAAATCCCAATAAAAAACAACAAAGGCAGTTAAGCAGATAGTTATATAATTGAACAAACAAAGGCACAAACTTATATTACCACAAAGGATAGCAGATAGTTACTTCCGGTTTACTCACAAAGACAATAGTAGATGGTTACTTCTAGTTCACTCACAAACAGAGAGTATATATAGTAGCACTTATAATACTTTACCCCCCTAGATTTTATAGAGATAACAATATTCGCACCATAACTCATACAACAGTACAACCAAACCGTAAGTCTGCTAAATTAACAATATCTATATAACTATAATTATAAAAGTGATAAAATTATATATAATAAAAATCTCACGGTCCGGATCGATTAATTCACGGTTTCAAAATCAAAATCCGTGTCTGATCCAAAAGTCACGGTTTTTTATTTTTTGAATCCGTGTCCTGACCATTAATCCCCGGTTAAAATCCAAAAGGTATGGATCGGATCGGATCGGTCCGGACCGAATTTACTGCTCACCGGTTTTTTTGAGCAGCCCTAGTATTCACGATGACCAAACGTAAGGATACCCACATGACGAAGGAGGAGTCGATGGTTCATAAGCAGCCACCGGCTCTGGTGGTGGGAAATAATTCCCCTGCCATGGGGTCTCCGGTGTCAGAGGAGGGCCACCACTTGCATTCTCATAATGAGAATAGTAAGAATTGTGCAAATGACCCTGTGATTTTGGACCGCGGTCGCGATCATCATCATCCACGTCAATCTTTTTGTAGGTATCGCTTTTAAGGCTCATCCCATCTTTGTTCTTCCCATTGAATGTCGCCTTGAAGGTAATTTCCAATTCTTTCACCCCCCCCTTCATTATCCGCGATTTGCAGCACTTTTGCTACCAAATTTTCTTGATCAGCTACTGGCAGAGTCTTCATTTGCATTAATTCATGGTTTTTCTTCATGCTTGGGATTTCCTCCAACAACAGTTCTGCTTTTATGTTTTTTCTATTAAATACCCATATGACCTCTTGTGGATCCACAGTGCCCGAAATGGTAACTTGCCATGTATTTGGATCTATTGATGATGAATGGACCCCATGGATTTTTTGTGCCAATTTCTTGACTTTCATCAGCTTTCTTTCACAGCCTTGGCATCTGCAATTGTTTATCAGCTTGAGAACAAACTTATTTGGAGCAACCACAGGCACAGGGTAGTTCTCCATTGAGTTCGAATTGCCCATGGAATGGCCTGGAGGGATCTTTTCTTAAACCTTTCTGTACATAGAAAATAAGAAGTTAATAATATGTTTAGCATGGCTACCAAGAGGAGATATATAGTTTCACACAATGAATCATTAAAAAAAAGGGTCCTTCTTTTCAGACAAGTGTGGCAAGAAGAAGACAAAAAACCACTATAATGTACTCTTTTTTTTACTTTTCTACACATTTTTCATACATTCCTATACGCTATATAAACCCTAACGACAGTCCAGTGGGCTGATTTTATAATTTTTCTTAAAAATTGACGAGAAATACTCCCTAGCTGTTTCAAAAAAGAGTCATATAGGAAATTGACCAGAGAAAATTAGTAGAATTTTGTAATCATTAATTTATTTCCTGGACTAGTTCCGCGAAATAAAATTCCAAAAAGTGCTTGTTTAGGTAATTTATGGTTGGTTGTACACTGGAAAATACTTTTCAACCATCAATTTTTTATTTCCACAAAAGTTGAAGTAGACAGATTCGCAAAAGTTTGTATTATTAAAAAATCGAAACGAAAAAATTTCTTTTAAAGTAAATATTAAAAAGTTAGGAAATTGATATTGAAGTGCCCAATTTGAGAGTGCCAATATCATTTTTCAAAAGTTAATTTTTAAATTTGTGACAATTCTTTGTTCTTATGAACGAATATGATATACAAGAACGATTACGTATTGTTATAATTAATATTACTATATAGTTTCTAAAAAACACAGATTCAGCTGAAAAGTGAAATTAAAAAAAACCAATTGCAAGCAGTAGAATAATATAAATTATAAAGAAATCAGCTATGAACATCAAATTAACACCTAGAAAGGGTACAAAATTCTGAATATGAAAATTGTCTGACATGGGTGAGCAAATTAATTAACTAAATATGATGCTCATAAAGTTTAGAGAAAATGGAAACTTACTGTAGCAAAAGTAGCTCTTAGATCTTGGTAGCTCTCAGTTAAAATGGATTTGTGTTGTAACAGAAAAGGGCTGGGGGAGTACATGTACATATATATAGAGAGAGAGGGGAGAGGGATGGGTTAGATGAGTTTCCTCAAACAATCAACCACAAATAAAACACGGTCAACTTACACACACCTCAACTAAATTGAGAGACCAATCTCACCGTCCACTAATAGGGACCTCGTTTAGAACTAGAACAAAGCTCTATATAAACCGGCTCCATGCATGGTAGTTAAGAGAACCCAAGACCTTAAAAGAGTACAAATGTCATAAGTCTCAAGGCTTGGCCACCAGGCCAACCCCTTCGGTTGCTCTCGAAAACTAATATTGCCTGTTAAGGAATGACCAGTTCAACCTTTTGTGAAATGGAATATAATTTCCTGTACTTCCCTGAAAGTTTACTTGCGTAAGTAACAATAGTGATACATACACACCATTTGTGCCACTCCCCACCACACCCTCATTCACATGGGGTGTGGAGCCCACATGTGAGGACCACACCCCATGTGAGTGAGGGTGTGGTGGGGAGTGACACAAAGGGTGTGTATGTATCATTTTTGCGTAAAAGCTTCCACGAAAGTTGGTTGAATATTTTTTCCATGCAAGCAACAAACGTACGTTTGAGTTATACACACGGAGTGGAATATATCAGAGTCAGGAAATTAACGTTTGAGTTATACACACGGAGTGGAATATATCAGAGTTAGAGTCAGAGTCAGGAAATTATTATTTTCGAATGTTCGGTTGATGATCACCCACCAATTCAACATGGAAAATAAATTATTGAACAACAACCAACGTCAACTCTTCCATCTAGACCAGTACTATAAGCACGAGTATTTGTTTTCCATGTTGAATTGACAAATTTGGACCATTTCAACTGAATAACACATTCATATTTGGACCATTTCAACTGAAAGTAATGACAATGTTCATTACTTATATATAAAGCGTTGTTCCACAAAACCGATTTAAACTTAAAACTAATTTATTGTGCTTTACGAGACAGACTTTCTTTCACAACACATCTACTCAAAAAGCCAACTTGAGCCAATTTCATTGGCTTATTGAGTTTAAGTCAATTTGTGGAAGAGGACGATATATTATATGCATAAAGGTAGAGTAGAAATTTCATGGAACGATCGTGGTTAGCCATATGATGTGGTGCTTTTCCCCATAAACAAAGATTACTTTCTTGCTTGCACACACACACACGCACACAAAAGTGTCACATTTTCTAGGTTTTTCCCTCAAAATATTGCTTCTCATAATCCACACACCTGGCCAACAAATTTATATAAAAATTAAATAGATGCAATTGCAATACAACAAATATAATAAGATAATTTCTTTAGAAACTGTTAAGAAAATATTGGTATTCGAGACCAAATAAATATTGTTGAGAATAGTTCTCAAATTCATGGAATGCGGAGAGAGCACTTTTAACTATGCCGGTTACCATTGCATGCCAATGGAGGAATAAGCTTTTCTAAGTTGAAATTGATCAAATTTTACCTTCGATTAACCATGTCACAAGAAAGACTAATAGGTTATCCATGTAGGGATGGTCACCTCGGTCGACCCTCCCCGATCCTGGAATTTCAGGGGGGTCACGTGACCCCTCTGTGCCCTTCATGCATGAATCCGCCCCCTACCCTCCCCATGCCCATCCCTATATCCATGTTATCGATAGAAAATAACTTAGTGGAATAGGTAGATTATACAAGCGTAATTGATACTTTTACTTTTAGAAATACAACATGATTAATATTCAAGTGGTACTCACGCCTTCTCTATAAGTATAACTAACCCACGTTGGTTTCGTTCATGTCAGGTGGTTTTCTTTGAGGATATATGTGTCAAGTGGAAGGCCATATATCACCATTGCTGCTCTTCTTTACTTTTGTTGGTTGATTTCGGTAATTAGTGTTGGGATAATACATCTGTCAACGGGGTTGGTGTTTTTCTGCACTGTTATTGATCTTTAGATTCGAATGGTTCCCAAATAGGTGGATATTGGATAACGTGTAGATTGGTGAGTTGATTTTTGGATCTGTTTCCTTTTTTTTTTATGTTTGATTTGATAATATATGGTTTCCCACTTTTTTATTTTTTGTTTCCAATTTCCCCCACTAGATCTGTTTCTGTTTTGTCTGATTTGATAATATGTGGTCTGTGTCTAAATGAAAAAATTGAAGTTTGAGTCGAGTATCCACACATATCGGATTGAGCTGATTTTTTATGGACCCACTTAGTTTTTTTTTAAAAATTATTAAATGGCTTGAACATTCATGCAGAGCCTGGAGTGGGCCCCGCGTCCCTATCGGTACCCGACGGGACCCTAATCTGTGGTCCCTTTGGCTTTTTGGTTTTTTCGTATCAACTTGCTACTTGAAGAGAATCTTCAAACCACATCAATCCAATTAGCTAAGCAACATCAGCTAAGCAATTAAAGAGAGTTTGGTCAAGTGACCTCACTTGTACTTGTATCAAGTTGCCTCGGCCATTCACATCAGCTAAGCAACATCATTCTTTGAACATGTCCTACCAATCTTCAAAATGAAGAACGGAAGTGACATATCAAGGGGAGATTTTGTAATTTATGTAGGATTTCATAAGAAATCCTAACCCAAGAACTCATGTCAAACCATTGAAGAAAATAAATAATAGCGGATGCGTACCTGTCGCCATGGAGGATGAAAACCTTGTGTGTGTGGTTGTTCGTCTTCCACCTCCAAAGCCCTACTCTTGATCTTGACCTTAGCCTCACACGCGATGGGATGGTATGAGAAAGAGATTAGAGTTTGGAGTGGGGACTTAACCACATATTTATAGGCCTTGGTTCCATCATAGCCCATCATAATAGATGAAACCCTAATGGGCCTTTAATGGTCTCTACACTTAATAATAAGTCCGTACCACTTAATGTACGTGATATAACCCAAATACGCACTAATAGAGATTTGTCAATTACCCGGGAACATTAATTAAATGATCACGGCTTAATAAGTACCGACACCACTCAAACCTTATTCGACAATATACAACATCTAATTATATGATCTATGTAGGCCCACCTACAGAAAATTGCTAACAATCTCCCACTTGGGCCACATAGGTCATCCAAATATTAGACACTGTAAACTTTAAGAGCTCAAACTTTTATTGTCGAAATTTATGAGTGTAATCTCAAAACAATCTGGTCCATTGAAAACACAAATATAGGATCATGGCGGCCTTTGCCATATTTATCATGACAGGACCCATCCATGGTCACAAATATCTATGCATTCAATGACATAGATCAAGTACGGAAGTGTAGCATAGAAATTACATGCAAATGTGATCCTTTAGCATGCCTATTTCCAACTAGTCCAACCTTATAACTCAACAGAGTTCCTTAGCCACGCATACAATCAAAACTTCATGTATATACCACAATTTGAAAATATGCAACTTTATTTCAGAATCATCACTAAACCAAAAGTGATCACCACAAAAGTCAAATAATTAACAATATGAGTAGCACAACTCCCACTAATCAAATACTTCACTAGAACCAACCACTCCTGTACGAGCTACATGCTCCTTAAACACTTTAGGTGGTAAGCCTTAGTAAGCGGATCCGCAATCACGAGTTCTGTGCTAATGTACTCAATTGACACAAGACGATTCTGAACTCTTTCCTTAATGACAAGAAACTTGATGTCAATATGCTTTGATTTTGACAAACTCTTGTCCTAATTTAGCAGCTTTATTATCACGGTAAATCCTTATTGGCTTCTAGAGTTACCAAAGGTATTAAGTCAGGTGATAAAAAATCTGCAATCACAACGCTTACTTGTTGCTTTATAGCAAGCAGTAACAAACTCGGAGTCCGAATATCCAACAATAATAATTAGATTCTCCGATATGTGAGCAAAACATCTACAAAACATTCCAACTGTGCACACAATATCCAGACGCGTACAAATTAAAGCATACATGAGACTCCCTACTGCCGATGCATAAGGGATGTCCTCCATTTGTTTCCTTTCCAAGTCGTTCTTTGGAAAAACTTTTTTTTTTTTTGGTAGCACCATATATGGTTTCTTCAACATCACCGTTTGAGAAACGCAGGCTTAATAACCATTTGATGAAGCTCTAAAACATAATGAGCTACAGGTGCCATAACAAGCCTTAAAGAGTCTTTCGATGATACCGGAGAGAAAGTCTTTTTATAGTCAATGCCTTCCTTTTGAGTAAAGCCTTTAGCAACAAGACGTGCCTTATATCTTTCGATATTGCCTTTCGAGTCCCGCTTGGTTTTAAATATCCATTTATAACCAACAGACTTGACACCTTTGGCAATTCGACAAGATCCCAAACGTCGTTATCACTCATGGACTTTAACTCATTCAATTTGGCATTCATCCATTTTAGAGAGTTAACACTTTGTTTGGCTTGACTGAAAGATATGGGGTCATCTTCCAATCCTATATCAAACTCATGTTCTTGGAGATAAACCATACACTCATCAAGAATCGCTGAACTCCTCTCCCTATTGGATCTCCTAAGTGGCACCTCTACTTGAGTTTGTTGTGGTTCTTCTGTATTAGTAGGAGGCAGCTCAAGAATAGTTTGGTGGTTTGCATCCGCATCCTGTGCAAGTACAGGTGTGACCACCTCAACAGTCTCAACTAGAATCATAGGAATCTCAACTTGTTCCTCTTCAAATAAAAAATTCCTAGTTTGTGCACTCCCACTACTTTCAACATCCTCAATAAATTTGGCATTATCCGTCTCAATTATGGTATTTGTGGAAGGGCGAGAAGACTCAAAACCTCTAGACCTTTCTGAGTATCCAACAAAATAGCAGCTAAAGATTTTAAACTCCTTTTGGAACCAAATTTTCTTATGTTTGTTTGCTTCCCCTT
This sequence comes from Vaccinium myrtillus, assembly GCA_016920895.1. Taxonomy (NCBI): domain Eukaryota; kingdom Viridiplantae; phylum Streptophyta; class Magnoliopsida; order Ericales; family Ericaceae; genus Vaccinium; species Vaccinium myrtillus. The sequence continues at coordinate 29,827,186 of CM029271.1, read as the reverse complement.
TATGCATTCAACACAGATTTTGAAATTTAAAAATAAATAAATAAAGGGAATCAAGAATTTCACTTAACACAAGCCTTTCAATATAAGTTCCAAAAAAGCTTGAGCCACAACACAGAGGAGTTCTCGTTAATTAATTTTTGCTTTGTACCGGAGTTGTCAACATGTAAAGTTTTATTAAACTTTTAGTGCGAGGCATCCAAATCTAAACTGTATAGACTATCAACTAGAGATCCAGTACCAATAATATTTGAATTTTGATAGAGACTAAAAACTTCATGTCCAAATGAACAAGTATAACCGGAATTGTCCAAACTGGAAACAGAAATTAAATTCCGTCTAAATGACGGTACATAAACAGTCTCATCTAAATCCAAAATTAAAAAAAAAACCAGATTCTAATTTAAGTCTAAAAAACTTTAAGTCTAAAAACTCCAATTGCCTCAACACAAACTTTATTGCCATCGCCCATATTAATGAACCTTTCGGCATCACTGGGTATCCGGCTCCTTAGACAACCCTGCATTGAGACACTTATGTGAATAGTTGTATCCGTATCTATCCACCAAGTGTTGGGAGGTACTTTAGCTAAATTAAATTAACAGCAAACAAAACTAAATTGATTACCTTTCTTTGCGAGCCACTTGTGATATTTGGGACAATCCTTCTTCACATGACCAACAGCCTTTTTGCAAAAGAAACAGGGAACACCTTTATCCTGTTTCTGTTGCACAGTTGTTTGTGAAGTCCCAGCATCTCCAACTCCCTTAGTCTTATGATTGAACTTTCTTTTCTTAGTGCCTGGATAACCGTGAGAATGAGTTGCCAAGTGAGCACTTTCTGTCCTTTCTTGTTTCATCCTTTCTTCCTCTTGCACACATTGAGCTATAAGCTCATTAAGAGTCCATTTTTCCCTTTGAGTATTATAATTGATTTTGAAGGGACCAAATTGTGTAGGAAGTGAAATCAGCACAAGATACACAAGAATTTCTTGAGAAAATTCTAACTTTAGTGCCTTCATTTTGGTAACAAGATTGGACATCTCCATAATGTACTCCCTTATATTTCCTTTGCCACTATACCGCATGGTGACAAGTTTGCTAAGAAGCGTACATGCCTCCACCTTTTCCGATGCAACAAATCGGTCTGCAATTTGGCTAAGGAATTTCTTGGCATTCTCTTCCTCGGGCATTGCACCTCAAATAGTATCAGATATATGAGAAATTGAGTTGAATCCAGGTACATGTCAGATTAACTAGTAATAAATTCTCTTATTACTCTATGCACTTCACTGACCCGTGAACTCAATTAATTAATGGATAATCGATTTTATGCCACTAAGGAGTTTTGTGGATAGTTTCTGTCCACTAAAGGGTTTCGTTTTTCCATTAATTTGCAAGCAAATTTTGTGCTTGATTATTCAACCCACTGCAATTTCTGTTTTTTGTGCAATAACCGTAATCGACAATGTTATTACTAGGTTCTCAAATTGGGGAAAAAAAAAAATACAGAACTTTATATTTTCTCCAATAATCTGACAAGAGGCTCTGATACCTCTTGTAGGATTTCATAAGAAATCCTAACCCAAGAACTCATGTCAAACCATTGAAGAAAATAAATAATAGCGGATGCGTACCTGTCGCCATGGAGGATGAAAACCTTGTGTGTGTGGTTGTTCGTCTTCCACCTCCAAAGCCCTACTCTTGATCTTGACCTTAGCCTCACACGCGATGGGATGGTATGAGAAAGAGATTAGAGTTTGGAGTGGGGACTTAACCACATATTTATAGGCCTTGGTTCCATCATAGCCCATCATAATAGATGAAACCCTAATGGGCCTTTAATGGTCTCTACACTTAATAATAAGTCCGTACCACTTAATGTACGTGATATAACCCAAATACGCACTAATAGAGATTTGTCAATTACCCGGGAACATTAATTAAATGATCACGACTTAATAGGTAGTACCGACACCACTCAAACCTTATTCGACAATATACAACATCTAATTATATGATCTATGTAGGCCCACCTACAGAAAATTGCTAACAATTTATACTTCATTTTCTTCAAAAAGTTGGCCTTGTTCAGATAGCCTTTGCAATACTTTTGGGAAATGAATTTTTTTCCAGTCAACTTTTCCTTTTTTCCAAAGGTGGGGCCCAAAATTGTACACGTTGACCACTTTCTAGAGGATGAGTGGTTAGAAATATAAAGGTGGGGCCCAAAATTGTGCCAGAGACTCAGAGAGGCGGGGAAAGAAAGAAAATTTCAACCCAAAATGCCAAAGAATCTTCGATAAAGATACGGGTACAGATGCCATGGTACAGAAAACGTACCGATCGCGTTCGGGGACCCACTTTTGGGTCCCACACGAGTAATCCGAACCGTTCATTATTCTTAAAACATTTTTCCGAGGGGCCCCACCAAATTTCAGCTCAATTGGACGGTTGGAAGTGCTCCAACCAAAGTCCCACCGTTCCAACCAAAATTGGGGCCCCTCGGAAAAATGTTTTAAGAATAATGAACGGTTCGGATTACTCGTGTGGGACCCAAAAGTGGGTTCCCGAACGCGATCGGTACGTTTTCTGTACCATGGCATCTGTACGTCCAGCACTGTCAAAGAATCTTACTGGTCTAGTACATGGGTTATATTGTGGGCGCAAAACTTTTCAGAGAAAAGTTATACTCAAAAAGGGTAATAGGAAACCGAACAAAGCCTGTACTTTTTGGAAGGACTCATCATCCTTTTTGTCACATCAATTCTTCAAATTTATTCTGGTTCTTCAAATTTGAAAAACCAAAATAAATTTGAAGAACCAATTCTCCAAAAAGGAGGATGAGTCCCTCCAAAAAGTACAACTTTTTGAGCAAAAGAGGACATAAATTACAAAATCTCCCCTTGATATGTCACTTCAGTTCTTCATTTTGAAGGAAAAACAATGCACTGGAGATGTTCTTTAAACCACAACTCGCTCTATATGAAGAGGTCATAATTAAAGGGGGATAAGAGTAAGATTGTGAATAAACACGTGCACTTGTTAAAACATGGACTTCATGTGGCAAAACTTCAACCCAATGGACTATTTCAAATGAAAAAGATTTATTTTCTTTTATTTTGTTGTTAGTGTTTATCCCTCTCCGTGTGTGAGAGTTTTTGTCCTGGATTTCGTCTGTGCCTTCTCATGATTTGATTTGTGTATCCTTTTGGATCATCTGCTGTCACATCTTTGACAGGCTCTATTTACCAACCTCTTTGTTGGTTTGCTTTTGCAGTATGTGCCATTGAGCCTATTAGTGCTATTGACCGTGTCGTATTGTGTCAAAAATAAACTTGTAAATTGTAGAATTAACTACTACTCTGTAGAATAGCGGTTAAATCTGAGTGTCGATCCGCAAGGACAAATTGGCTGAGTTACAAATATTTCGGTTGCTTATCAAATTAATTTGGAGACAATAAGAACTGGTTTGGTTTTAATTTATGAACTAATTAAATTGAGAAAGAAAAATAATGATAATAATCAACTAATAGATTTGGAAACGATGAGTGGAGATTCTAAGGGTTGGAATCAACTCCTACCGCATAACCATGTATTTTCATAGATTAGATTATTATTTGAATCAACGAGTTACTAACCTGGCCTAACGATAGTTGCCAAGAAAATATCAACAATCCGCCAATCGGCATAGACTATCCCATAGCACGGATCGTCTCACTAGCACGGTCAAGCCGCCTAACGGCACGATCCGTCTTACAAGCATAATCTATCTCAATCACTCGGTATTTTGAACATTGAAAACCATTACATGTTTGGTATTTGAAATCCGGAAAACAAATACACAACAAGTTGGAAGAAGTAAATCCATTCCATTGATATTCATAAAAATGCTAATCCATAAAAAATACACAGCTACTTGGTTCGGAGCATCATCCTCTCCCTAGAGGGGAGTTTAGCAGGCCATGGAGTTTAAACAAATAATCATACTAAAATAAAACTCCATAAGCAAAAACAAATCAAGAACAAAAACCCTTCAATACCCAGGGCTGAAGCACTGTTCTGTTTCTCGTTTCTTTGTGCGCTGGTGCTCTTGTATTTTTTGGTGAGAGTTCTTCTTTTCTTAACTCTGCTTCTGTCGTCTCTATTTATTCCAGACCCGTAGCCCTCTCCTCTTGCCAATAACCTAGTCCCATATATATATATATATATATATACTAGCATGAACCCGTGCTATGCACGGAGAAATAGAATAAAATGATGCTTTTTTCTTTTTTTATCAACTAAAAAAATTCAATTAGCATGAACTTGTTCTATGCAGGGTACAATATAAGATATAAGTACATGCGATTAATTTCAATTCAGATACAATGATATTAAATAGGAGTATATTTGAATTTGTCAATAAGTGTATGTTATTCACCATATCTATCAAACACCATACAAAATTAAATTTAGAACAACATATCTGGAAACTAATGTTACAAATTATTTCTATCACATATTTATAAAATATCAACATTACCCTTTTTTTTTTTTTGGACCCCGTGCATAGTTGGGTCATGACTCGTGGAAGTCATCTCTTAACCCAAAGTAAAAATCCTCCCCAACCCCTGTTGAATGAAACAATTAGTGTCCAAGATCATGGAATAATTACTCTTGTTGAATGCACCCACCATTGGACCTCGTAATATATTAGTATATAAATTTCAGACAGTAAAAAGAAAATAACTATATTCATATATAAGCAACCAATCATTAATTGTCTTAGCAATGTACGGGTAAAAGTAAGTATTCTGTAGATCTATGTAGTTATAGTGCAAAATCGAAGGATTTTAACCAAATCTTCAAAAACTCTGCGACCTTCACATTGTGTTACAAAATTTGGTAAGGTCTATGTAGTTATTATGAGTGGATGACTTGTATATCGTTGTAATTGCCTAACAATTTTTTATATCTATATTAAGGATATTAAAGTTAAATCGATATTGATAAGTATTTTTTTTTTATCAACAAAAGAAAAAGATTTTATAAAAACTTGATAAGGATACATCGAGATAGAGAATAAGAAAACAAAGAAGGCAAAATCCAAAGAAAAGTTGGAAGCCCAGCTCGAAAGCAAAGAAAGGAAAGCGAAGAAAAGATAAGCATTGCAAAAATTACAGGTATAATAAAATTTTGATTGTCCTAACAGCATCCAAATTGCCCTTGAAATTTTCAACAGAAAAGTCTGTGATACCATTCAACAACTATTTCCCACTCTAATGCGCTGCTTGCTCTAGCGACTTCTGAAGTTAAATCTTCTTCTAGGGAACCTACAAAAGATAAGTACTGAATCATGTACTAAATTGGTATAGAACAAAAATACAGAAAAAGGAGTAAAAAAAAACGTATTTTCGAGAAAGCCAATCATATTAGGTGACGAAAGTCATGTCTACCTTTTCAAATACACCTGTTCAAAACTTCAAGGACAAAAATAGATGAAGTTTCCGTAATAAGCTCTAAATACGATTAAACTCAACTAAACATAGTAAATATATAAGAATAAAAAATATTGGTAATGGTTACGACGGAAGTTCTTCATGATCTAGATTTTGAATTTTCTTGTAGAAAGGTTCGCTTTCAAATTTCTTTTTTATGCTCCAAATAAAGCCGCCACTTACATACTCTCGCTCTTATGAATGATCTGCAATCACCAAATGAAAACAAACTCAGTAGCTTCATTTAAAAATACAATGCGGAGAAAATGGTATGATTTTTTTTTAAACGAACAAAATATGATAGAAAGTTTAGACATCTTAATGCATAATAGAGACAGATTGTTCACACTTCTGGGGTTGTGGATCTGCTGTCCCGAAAAAAAAAAGGTAATGTTGATATTTTATAAATATGTGATAGAAATAATTTGTAACATTAGTTTTCAGATATGTTGTTCTAAATTTAATTTTGTATGGTGTTTGATAGATATGGTGAATAACATACACTTATTGACAAATTCAAATATACTCCTATTTAACATCATTGTATCTGAATTGAAATTAATCGCATATACTTATATCTTATATTGTACTCTGCATAGAACAAGTTCATGCTAATTGAATTTTTTTAGCTGATAAAAAAAGGAAAACACATCATTTATTTTGTCTTTTGAATTGAAATTAATTGTATATACTTATATCTTATGTTATACCTTGCATAGCACGGGTTCATGCTAATTGAATTTTGTTAGTTGATAAAAAAAGAAAAAAACATAATTTTATTTTATGTCTCCGTGCATAGGACGAGTTCATGCTAGTTCTCTAATAAAGCCAGATGTGGAAAAAATGAGCTAAATATAAGGCCCATATTAATGAAAAGGAAACGTGGTGATTGGATCAACTCAATTTTTTTTGTTCTGAGTCGAAGGGTTGGATATTCTCTAATAAAGCCAGATGTGGAAAAAATGAGCTAAATATGAGGCCCATATTAATAATCCAAATTGGACTTGGACCATTCTACCTTGTCCCTATTCAAAGGGTCTCCCTCCGCAACCCATATGACCGGAAAAATATTCGGCGGTCACGTTTGGCTTTGAGTGATTCACAAACAACAATGCCAGAAACAAAAGTTGGAATCTGAGCCGTATATTTTTTGGCTTGCGTTCTTTATTCATTAATTTTAGTCACGCAATAATTTACTCGTCATTACCATAAATATTAGTGTAAGGTTTCCTTCATCACCACAACTTTCGCCTTAATCAATAGGATCTCTATATATTTCCTTCATTAAAAAATTATTCTGTAAATGGAGGATTTGGTTAACTTACTGGATTCTTTTAGCTATTCAAGAATAATAATAAATCCATAACACTGTTAGCCAATCAATTACCGCCACTTGTCACATCCACAGGTCTTCATTACTGCCACGTGTCACACTCGCATTCATTATCGCGAAAACCCATTCTGCAATACTAATATAGATATATTCATGTGCTACCGTTTCCCCCTTTGTTTTCTTCTCTTACCAACTATTGTGGGTCCATTTAGGGAATTCAATCCCTCTTACTACACAATCTGCCGAAAATCTCTCCAAATGAGGAAAAGTAGACAACTGCCTTTGACTTTTTTTTTTTGCATGGCAAATTTTTTTTATTAATCATTGAAGAAGTTACAATGACTAAAAGGAGTAAGGAGATAACATCAAATACAAAGATTCAATGCCAAATCCGAGACCCAAACCTCGATTGGCAAGGAACCAACCAAAGAACCCCAAGAGCCGAAGCCCAAACCTAATGGGTCAAAGCCCACACCCTATGGGCCAAACTTCGCCCCAAATTTTACAATAGAAGCACAAAAGCAAACCATACGCCACCACAGCCGCACAGAACCAGTGAAAAGACGAGCACGACCAACCAACGCCGGAACTCGGAGAACATGCCCCTATTGCTGCTCCACCGCAACCGCCAGCTCACCACAGGCCATCACATCCAATGAAAAAAACCAATAGCAACCTGAAAATGCAAATGGCCTGGGCCCTCTTATACCACGCCTACACCTATTTGTTAGCACCTAGAACCCCACAAACCATTCATCTAAACTAAGAAAGCAACCACAACACCTGCTTCTTGAACCCCACAAGCCTCCCATGCTTTTATTCACCCAAGACAAAAGTTCACAATCCCACGAGCAGCACCTCCACCTCTACGCCACTGCTGCGCCACCGGTACAACACAAACATCTACACTGCTGCGCCACTGGTACACCAACTGCAACCTGATTGGGTAAAGCCCATATGCAGTTGCCCAGACCCAAAAGACCAGACCACAACCCCACACCTCCCATGCTTTTAAGAAGAAAAAAAAAACAGCCACCATTATCGCAGCCAAGCACAACCGCAGCTAAGCCAAGCCCCAAACGCTCCATGGTCACCAGAGGAGAGAGAATCCGCTGCCACCACCGTCACCGGAACCCGGGGAACATGCCCTTGTTGCTGATCCAGAAAACTGCTCGAACATCCCTCCAAGGCAAACCGAAGCGAAGAGACAGAGATCCACGCTGCCAAAGCAAAAACCAGATCTCAGCCGTAGCAAAACCAGAACCATGCCCCTGATGCCGCCATATCAAAACCAGATCTCAGCCGCCGTCGCCAACACCACAACCGGAGACCACCACCACCAGGCCAAGCAACACACTAGCCGTTAGGCCAAGAACCGCGAACATCCAGCGATGAAAGCGGCGTGAGAGGCAACACGAACCGACGAGCCGTTAAGCAAGAATGGCCGCGCCCAACGGAGCGACCATGACCGGGAAAGAAACCAGGTGGATGGAGAGGACGCCAGAGGGAGGGATGGGGAAGAGGAGAGGGAGTAAGGGAGAGAGAGAGAGAGAGAGCCCGGGGGGAGGAGGAAGAGGTGCCGCTCCCCCCTCCCCCCCCAGGCGGCTGGAACCCTAGAATGGCAAGAGAAGAGAAAATGTAGAGAGAGAGAGAGAGAAGTTGATAATAATGTGTCTTTGACTTATTTATACCATAACAATATTCAATGGGACCCTTTTCTACATCTTTGAATATGGCAGCAAAACCCAAGCCTTCTTTAACCTTCCAATTTTCAAACCACCGAAAATTCTTGTTGAAATTGACTTCCAAATGGGACTTGCTTTCCTTGATTGCCTTGGCATAAAATTCAATCTTTCCGCTTTTTGCTCCAAATATTATACACGTAATCTCCAAGCCCTGAAACAAATCAAAACAACTAAAAAAATATTAACTACACAATAACGGGACGCACAAACTATAAATTAGATGGATATAATGGGTGCTTTTCAGCACCTATCAGCTATGCTCTAGTCTAGTCTGTCGGTAACTTTGGTTCTTTCCATTTTATTGTGATGAAGTCTGTATTGCCTTCGGACCTCTCTGCCTTCGGGCTTGTTTAATGCCATTTGACATGAGTTTCAAAAATGAAAAAGATTTAACATCGAGTATTTTGCATGATGAGAAGTGAGAACTACTGCCTCCCTCCCATTTTGACAGTCTCCCACAAAAAGAGACTTACCGTCTCCGTAGTGACCCAAGTCACTATAGCCTCATAATGACCTCAATTGTAGGCCTTCTAAAATCTTAATATGGGATCGAAACCGTTTATTTTTTAAAGAATGTTGAGCACATTGTGGGTACAAAAAATTATGATCATTGAAGATTGGTAAACACATAGTTGAGACAAATTTATTTTTTATTCTCTAAATGATATTGACCATCTATTTTCGTAACATAAATGGTATCCGACCACATATGGCTACCAATATCCAATTAATTTGATTTTTTACATGAATGATCTACTCAACATTCCTGATAAATTGAATGGTTCCGATCCCAAATACAGATTATAGACGGCCTACAATTGAGGTTAGTACGGGGACCCCAAATCCCATGAAAAGACGTGCAATTTTCGGATAAAAAAGTAAAGTACTTTTGTTCATAATTGTTTAAATTTTTTCGCACCAAATAAAACAACTAATTGAAATCTTTAATTCGGTGTGAATTCATGTGCAAAAGTACTTTAATTTTTTATCCAAAAATTGCACGTCATTTCGTATAGGACTATCAAAATGGGATGAATAAAGTATTTGGATTGACTTTTCAAAATACATTTTTGATTGACATTTCAATACATTTTTTATCCAAAAATTGCACGTCATTTCCACTAATTAGTTTTTTGTTTTTTTTTTGGATCTTTAGTTTTGCAAAAAACCTAACTTCTTCCACTAGCTAGTTTTTTGGCTTTTTGGTTTTTAGTTTTGCAAAAAAACTAACTTGTTCCACTAACATGTTCCACAAACTAGTTTTTGGATCTTTAGTTTTGCAAAAAAACTAACTTGTTCCACTAACTAGTTTTTTGGTTTTTTTTATGTTAGTGGAATTAAGTGGTTTTTTTGTTGGTTTTTTTGGATTTTTTGTTAGCGGAATGAAGTAGTTTTTGAGTTAAAACTAAACTGGTTTTTTTTTAGCGGAACACTGAGTACCTATTTTGCTGATGAAATGGGAGAGAGAATACAATGTAGACACCCAAGCACATGTATAAAAGAATCACCAGTAAAGCGTACAAAATTAAGAACATTGAAAATATGCAAACAAATTGGGCCTAAGGAAGTTTAAATTGATGGATCCACATAAAAAAAGCCCAAGAGTCTAATGATTGGGGAGGGGCCCAAAACGAACAAGTCTAAGACTCCATGCATACCTATATATATAGAGATAGTCATAGAAAGGAGTACGAGTAGAGGCACGGGAGCCGAGCAGTGGAGAGGAGCGGCTTCTTCAAGTAATAACTCTACTTTTACGTGTACCTAGGTTTTCTTAAAATGGGTCACCCAAAATGAGACTTGTTATAGAATTTTTTTTTTTACGATTTGAGTCGTTCATTGTTCATACTTTTCGTTTGTTTATCATCGTTATTGAAAAAGATTAGATTGATCGGACATTGTTTTACGCTTGAACAAATCATTTTTGTCTCAGAATTTGACCATCTATTCCTCTTAAACCAAATGCATATGGTTCATTAGATGTACATGTCGGCATCTACAAAATGAACCACTCACGTATTTGGTGTGTTTCATTAAAGGATCTTGTTTCTAGAGACTTTAAATTCGTTGTCATTGTTTATAGTATGCTCTCAGTCAGTTCATACTGGGATTTGCCCTTGCTAGTAGGCAGCGGGATTGGTCCCCGGATAAGTCGGTTTAGTGGCCCGGATGAGTAGTTACCGAGAAAAATATGTACGATCTCATTAATATTTTGATTATGACACATTAACCAATTGCGGGCTCTTTATACAATTTCTATTTTATTTTTGGTTCATGAATAATCTTTAAGTTTACCACTCATGTTATCTCAAAATATGTCGAGAATGATTCAAGAAATGTGTAGGTTGTCTCAAGTAGCCAACCATATGATTGTACATAGCTATATTCTGGTTTCCTGCATAGTATGTGTTCTTTGGTTGGAGGCAAGATTGATTTTTACCATCATATATGTTTTCTAAAACTACCATTTTTTCAATTGTTTTTTTACAAAGCATTTGAGACAAGATTGATTCTATGAAGTTTTCCTTTCGTATCCTCATTTTTCAAGTTAAATACTTATCTATAATACATTCATGGCACAAAAATAAAAAAACGAGTGCTAGTACATGAAATGCGTTGAATTTATCGGGAAATCATTTGGAGGTGTCCCATCTCCCTTTACTTTACCTATCTTTGTGAATTTTCTTCGCCGTTCCAAAAAAAAAACTCCCTTTTCTTTGCTAGAGAGTTCATTTGCATGTTTTGCGCATAGGACTAATTAGTTGAGGCCATTGCTTCCTTCTGGTATTGCTGCCTGCTACGCTGCCTCTAAGTTTTGTCATGCTTATAATTTGTTCCATGTTTGCATTGCAGAGGGAAAGATAAATCATCAACTATGGTGTCGTACAACTTTAAGAAGCTAAGAGCTGTTCCAACAAGGGATGATTTCATTAATACCATCCTTTCATGCACCCAACGTCAAACACCAACGGTTGTTCACAAGGGCTATAAAATCTCCCACATCCGTCAGTTCTACATGCGCAAAGTGAAATACACGCAGCAGAATTTTCATGAGAAGCTTTCCACCATCGTTGAGGAGTTTCCTCGCCTTGATGGAATTCATCCCTTCTACAGTGACCTCCTTCACGTCCTTTACGATAAAGATCACTACAAGCTTGCCCTTGGTCAAATCAATACTGCAAGGAATCGCATTGGTAGAATTGCAAAGGACTATGTGAAATTGTTGAAGTATGGTGACTCACTCTGTCAATGCAAGACTCTGAAGGTTACTGCTCTTGGCCGTATGAGTACTGTAATAAAGAAGGTAGGCCCCAGTTTGGCGTACCTTGAACAAATCAGGCAGCACATGGCAAGATTGCCTTCTATAGATCCAAATACTAGGACGATCTTGCTATGTGGGTATCCGAATGTTGGCAAGAGCTCCTTTATCAATATAATCACTAGGGCTGATGTTGATGTCCAGCCCTATGCTTTCACCACAAAGTCTCTCTTTGTAGGCCATACCGATTATAAGTGCCTAAGATATCAGGTGATTGATACCCCAGGGATCTTGGATAGACCGTTTGAAGATCGAAATATCATTGAGATGTGTAGCATCACAGCTCTGGCACATTTAAGTGCTGCTGTGCTGTTCTTTTTAGACATTTCTGGCTCAAGTGGACATACTATTGCCCAACAGGCAGCTCTTTTCCACAGTATTAAGTCTTTGTTGGTTAACAAACCACTGATTATCGTTTGCAATAAAACTGATTTGCAGCCATTTGATGGCATATCTGAAGAAGACATGAAGTTGGTCATGGAGATGAAATCTGAAGCTATGAAAACTGTGATGGGTCAAGGTGAGGATGATACAAACAAGGAAGGGGTTCTCTTTAGCATGAGCACTTTGACTGAAGAGGGGGTAATTGCAGTGAAGAATGCAGCTTGTGAGAGGTTATTGAATCAAAGAGTCGAGTTGAAAATGAAGTCTACAAAAATGAGTGATTGTCTGAATCGGTTTCATGTTGCAATGCCAGAGCCACGTGATCAGAAAGAAAGGCCATCTTGTATACCTCAGGCAGTCTTGGAAACTAAAGCGAAGAAAGAAATGGAGAAAGAAAATAAAAAACTTGAAAGGGATTTGGAGGATGAGACTGGTGGTGCAGGAGTATACTCTGCTGACTTGAGAAAGCATTATATTTTAGCAAATGATGAATGGAAGGAAGATGTAATGCCGGAGATTCTTAATGGGCACAATGTGTGTGATTTTGTTGATCCTGATATTTTACAAAGGCTTGAGGATTTAAAACGCGAAGAAGGTCTTGTGCTGGAGCAGGAGGTAGGTGATGATTGTGATGTGGATGGCCATGAAATGACCCCAGAAAAGCAAAGAGATCTCCGTAACATCCATAAAAAGAAAAGTTTGCTTATTCAACAACATAGGATCAATAAAAGCACCGCAGAGAGCAGACCAATTGTACCAAGGAAATTCAATAAAGACAAGGAGTTCACATCAGAGAGAATGGGAAGGCAGTTATCAGATTTGGGGCTTGATCCTACCCTGGCAATTAACCGGGCCCATAGCTGGTCTAGGGGTCGTAAGAGAGGGAGATCACTTGACCACATGGATATGGATGTTGACCAACCTAACAAGAAGCTTAGGGTGAGGTCTATGTCACGGGCAAGGTTGAAGTCAAGGCCACCAAGTGAGGTGGTCCCAGGAGAGTGCTTTAAGGATTCTTCTCAAAAGGTGAAGGCTCTGAAACTGGCTAAGAAATCTTTCAAGAAGAGGAACAAGGATGCTCGACGGGGAGAGGCAGATAGAGTTATTCCTATCCTGAAACCAAAGCATTTGTTCTCTGGGAAGCGATCTATTGGAAAATCTAGCAGACGTTGATGACATTAAGGTGCAATTCAGTTTTTTTTTTTTGGGATTTCTCATGCACATTTGGTTCTTTTGGAGGTGGTGTTTTTGCCTTTTTGGTTTTTTCTACTTGTTCTTATTGTTTGCTTCTTCTTCTTCTTTCTGTGTGTGTATGTTTGTGGTGTGGCCGTGTGGTGTATCTTTGGTTTGAAAGGCTAGGCAAACATCAAGACTAGGTAGAACCTCCACCCGGTGTTCCACTCCTACCCCTTGTTTCGGAAAGCATGGGATTGTTTGCAATTTCCTTCTTTCTTGTTATTCTCGAGTTTTGAATGGGGGTCCTCAAACTTCATCTCTTTTTCCATCTCCTCAAATGCAGTATTGTGCCCACTTTCTAAAATAAAATCTTGTCCTTAATAGCCACCATATTTTTTTGTTCCTTTCATACCTCCTCACAGGGTGTTCAAGTTAAAACTTCAAAAAGTTTGGTGCTACTCGATGCTCCATCGCCTCTAATCCGTTTCACTTTATCCTGATCTTTTTGCCTGTCACCTTTTCCATTCACCATGGGGAACCTCGCCAACCTCCTCTTTGATCCTCCATGCTTGCTTTGGAGGCTTGGGGGAGGTGGGGCATGCCAACATGTTGGCTGAAAAAATTTGGAAAGCGATGGGCTAGAAATGTTGGCCTTGGGCAATGGAAGAATGGAGGACTAATTTTGTAGCTTGATGAGCCTAACTTGGTATTAAAGTAGGCTTACTTATGTTTGGATATGCATACGAGTTCAAATAATACGCAAAATTTCTAAATCTCTTAATCTCCAGAAACAAGTGGAGCTCCCATAGAACCCGAAGAGGTTGTATTGCACTTGGCGTATGACAGTTTCTGAAAAATCCCAAAGCCATGTAGCATTCCCATTGAGAAAAACCCTTCCTGGCCAAAACAAGGTAACATCACCTACAGTCCCTTCGTTCACTAGCCCAATATCTATCTCTCTCCTTTAAGCTTAGATGTTATAGTAGTATGCTTAGGTTGATGAAACAAGATATTCCCAAAAATAATTTTTCTATTACTGCAGTTAGAAGTTTAAATTTTTTTGAAATGTGGTTTAATTCTCTTGAGGCTCTTGCTCTTTGTGTTTTTCCTCATCTTGTTTTTGTTGTTTGCTCTGTTTTTTACATTTGGTTATCTTCCACTGTGTTGTTTGAATCCCTTTCTTTCTTACCCTTATTGCCCTCCTGTTGCCGGTTTGGTTATCATCTTATATTTCAGATATAAACAATTATTCCGACTTCCTTTGGACGTGTTTTCTTTTATTTTCTAGTTAAAGATGTTTCCGCGTTTGTATCCTCTTCTCAGAGACCATTTATTTATTTTGGATAAATTTAGCGCCCTCACATTTTCAGTTCTTAGGCTTCAGAATTTGTCTGATTGCAAGAGGATCCGTATCATGCATGGCTTCCTCTAGGTTGAATCATGCCTTGCTATTTGGGAACTTCAATTTTCCAAGCTTTGTAGCCATTGTGTAATCTGCAAAATAGAAACGATTTCTGAAAGTTCACCAGTAACTTAGACTGCTAAGTTCCAAGTCTTCCAACTCTCTGCACTTCACTATGGAATTGACATTTCATTTTGGCATAAGATTCAGGGTTTCAAGAGAAGATTTTGTTGGTACTTAGTATTGGTTCAAGATTCGTTAGCAGAAACATTCCTTTCATCAATTTTGAGATACATGTAGTTTCAGTTTATTGTTAGCTTCGGAGGACAAAATTCTGCAGAATGTACTTTTTAACACAAGCCTCTATGATTCTTGTAGGGAAAAAGGTGATTATGACTTACTTGTTAATCGAAGCCTGGATTATGCTTGTTACGTGCTACGTAAATCATTCAGTGGATTCGTTTGGAGATTTTGGGACCATGATGTGGAATGAGCCTTTTGATTCATGATTTACCTTAGAAATCGAACACAAATATAGACACAGACCTTTTACTAGGAGTGGCTTGCCACCCGTTGTCATTGGTCTGTGTCCGGAAGTATTTTTCTGGTTATTCTATGTTATGTCCGTTGTCATTGGTACAATTTTGTTTTATCAGATTTGACAGTTTTGTACCAGATATAGTAGTACTTTCTTGTGCTTGAAGTTCTGCATGAAACAGCTTGACAGTTTGTGCAAGTTCGATGTGAATGCAATTTTGGATGTTTCTTGGTTTGATATGCAGTTTTGTTTTATTTTTGGATTTGCCTCATCCAGTATCTTATGGCTTGGGGTACAACATCTATGGATTTATGCTGGTTTGAGGGCTTAGCTACCTGGATTGAATTTTCTCAAATTTTGCATAATTTTGTGTATTGTAAATTTCGATATTTTATTCCACAAAATATCTTTACAGATTTTGGTAGAATTGTTCTTGGTTTTTACACTTTTGTCTCATTACTTGGTGTCCGGCTCAATTATGATCAGAGTAAAAGGCTCGTATGGATTGTTCCCGCAAAGTTGTTAGTATCTATTATAAGAAGTCTAAAACTTGAGGCGTAGGAGGAAGTAAGCTCATTAGACTCTCCCCAAGCAAAACTGGAATATTTTTTACTAATCTGACCGCTCAGATTCAAATTTTGTATATGGTATTCTAAAACCAGTTTTGCTTAAAATAGATGCACCCTACTACACCATTTTTTTGGTAATCCAGGGTGCCTTGGTTCAACTTGCGCGCACTTCGGACTTATCTCTGCAGCTTCTTCCACAATTGTTGCCTGTTTCACACGCTCACGCGTGGGGATGAGATGATCCCAAGAGTTACTGGTAAAGATAATTAAACGTGGGACTTTAGGATGGGACAAAGACCTAGTAAATACCTAAATGTCAAGCAAAAATACAGAGCTTTTTCATACAGACTTTGGAAGGCGACATTTATAATCTCTCTCAAACAAAAATACAGACAAAAAAATAAACTTACAAAAAAAAAAAATGCAGACAAAAAACTTAGGAGCATTCAGAACCAAAGTGGCCCCACAAACACACAAGACCATGGGGATCACAATATGTTGCAGCTGCTTGGACTTATTTTCACAATGACCAAAAGTAAGGGTACCCATATGACCATGTAGGAGCTGATGGTTCAAAACCAGCCACCGGCCCTGGTGGTGGGAAATAATTCCCCAGCCTCAGGGGAAGGCCACCACTTGGTGCTGGCGGCCAGTTATTCCCATAATTAGAATAGTAAGAATTGTGCAAATGACCCTGTGATTTTAGACCGCGGTCATGATTATCATCATCCACGACAATCTTTTTGTAGGTATCGCTTTTGAGGCTCATCCCATCTTTGTTCTTCCCATTGAATGTCACCTTCAAGGTAATTTCCAATTCTTTCAACCCTCCTTCATTATCCACGATTCGCAGCACTTCTGCTACCAAATTTTGGCCATGGAATTCTTGATCAACTGACAGTGGCGGAGTCTTCAATATCCGCGATTCCTTGACTTTCATAAGCTTTTTTTCCCAACCTTGGCATTTGCAATTGTTTGTTGGCTTGAGAACAAACTTATTTGGAGCAACCACATAGTAGTTCTCCATTGAGTTGCAATTACCCATGAAATGACCTGGAGGGATCTTTTCTTTAACCTTCTGTACATAGAAAATAAGAATTAATAAATATGTTTACCATGGTTACCAAGAGGAGCAGTAGTTTTACACAATGAATCATTCAAAACAAATTTGCCAAAAGAAAAATAGCTAGCTGTTTCAGAAAAGAGTCATCAGAAAATTGACCAGAAAATTTAATAGAATTTCGGGCAAATTTATGAGACAAATCTCGCCGTCTGCTAATGGAATCCCATTTAAAATTAGAACAAAGCTCTATATGAGCTGACTCCAGAGAAAGTTGAATTTGATTTTTCTTTTTTTGTGTCAAATAAGAATGCCCTTAGTGATTATGGACACAATTACGTAAATACAATTGCGTTCCGAGTTGTATTTTAAAATTGTATTAATTGCATTCATAGAATCCCAAAGGTCCAA
>CM029271.1:29610325-29808773 GCA_016920895.1 Vaccinium myrtillus | reverse complement strand
TCAAAATAACATGCTTCCTTCGTCCAAAATTTTTTGTCCACTTTCACCATTCCGAACATCTCAGAAAAATATTTATATTTTTAAATGTATAGTATTTGATATTGCAATATGGATCTTATTTGATGTATCTTGATTATTTCTACTAAAAAAATCACTTAATTATAAAAAAAAAAAGTTAATTCGTAGAAAAACCATTATCGATTGTTAAATGTAAGCAATACGAAAATGAAAAGCATACCAAAAAAATAGACAAGAAATTTGAGACCGATGGATTAACATTTTGAAATGGTTTAACATTCACCACAAAACAATATAAACATTAACGATGAAAATGGTTAACATATTATCGGTAACTCTAAAATTTCCTTGTGTACGCTAATTTTATATATTTTTTAATCTACACATAAATCACATAAAAAAAAAGGCTAGTAATTAACATTTGGCTGGACATAATAATTTTATTTACCTGATTGGTTTTCTCCAATTCGGACTTTCCTGCCTCTGCCTCACACCTTGAACTCTGCTTCTCTGGATTTACCTCCAACTTCTCACCTGATGATTCTGGCTGGATTTTATTCTTCTGTTTCGCGTACTTCTTTGCCTTCAAAACCTTCATAACCTCTGCAAAAAAATCAGATAAATTTTACTGTCTGCTTTGCCAAAAAAAAAACAGAGAAACAGAAAAAAGAAAATGAAACCAACCTTGGGAAGTGACAAGTCTATAAGCCCGGCCAAGAACGAGCGTGTCGCCGGGCTTAAGAAGCTTAACCCGGGTGAATTTCACGGTCTTTTCGGTTGTTTTCTCTTCATCGGAGACATCAGCAGCAGGCAAGGGAATTATAAGAGAAACGTAGTGACCCGGGTTCAGTTTCATCACTTCGCTGACGGGTACGGTCCAGTACTTCCTCTCTATCTTCCCATCTGGATGTTGTATCACTAGTGCTGCTGCATCAATGGTCTGGCAATTTCCCATCTCTGTGAGGAAGAAGAAGAAGAAGAAGAGAGAGAGAGAGATAAGGAAGAAGCAAAGAAGTCCTTGTGTTCTGTTTTGGAAGATGTAAAACAGTAGGCGGTGGAAATGGTAAAATACTAAAATGGGTCTTACTCAAGCATGCCGTCAATGGCACGCCTTACCTCTAATATCCCATTTAGGGGTGATTGGGCAAAAAAACCCGAAAACCGGATTTTTGGTTTTTTCGTTTTGTCCTTATTCAATTTTTTTTTGCATTTGTTAGTTTTGCGTCAAGATTTTTTGGTTTCTGGGTTTATCTCAATGAGACGAATCTAACAAGTATAAAATTATGGTCAAAACTCAAATTTTTTTAATAAAGCCAAAATTAATCCAATAATCCAAGGATTTTTCGGCTTTATTCAAAAAAATATTTGGTTTGACCATAAATTTATACTTTTTAGATTCGTCTCATCGAGATAAATTCATAAACAACAAAATCTTGACGCAAAACTAACAAATGCTTAGGTTCATGTACGTACCAAGATCCGCTGAATTTGAGTTTCTGTGTTGATTATCTTCTTTGAAGAATCTAAGGGGTGAACAATTTCGATAGAAGCCGGCCCTTAAAAAGTTAGAGAGAGAGAGAGTTTAGAAATTTCAGATCTGGGAGGGGAAGAGGCCGCTGCCTCTCCCTCTTCCCCTTCCCCCCTCCACGGCCAGCCTCCCCTCTCCTCCTCTTTTCGACCCCCTCCTCCTCCTCCTCCTCTCTCCCATCATCCTCCATCTTCTACTTCTTCCTTCCACCATCTTCTCGTCCTCCCTCTGTTGCCTTCTCCGCCACCATACATCCACCGTCCGCCTCCACCTGTTTGTTTTTGGGTCAGATCTGTGGAGTTTTGAAGCTTGAGGCTGAGGTTTGGCCTCTCCGGTGAATAAAGTGCCGGTACCGGTGCGGCAATTTCGGCATCAGCTTTTTTGCCCAGAATTCTTTTCTTTTTTTAGTTCTTATTTTTCTTTTCTGTGTTTGTTTACCCCTTTTGGTGGTTTGATTAGCCCCTTTTCGAGTGCTTTGCTTTGCTCCCTACATGGAGTATTTTGTTACAGATTTCATCCGTATTTCATGCTTAATGGTTTGAGCTGGGCGTTCTTTGGGATTCTCTACTACTAAATCGAGGACGGACTCTGTCTGTGCCGGCACCTAGTGTTGGTCTGCTTCGATGGGTGTGTCTATGAGCTTGGAGCCTGCATGCTTTTCAGTAGCTCGGCCTTAGATTTTGGTAGTTTTGGTTCATTCCTGTATTCTGTGATGTAATCTTTGCCGTACGGCTATTCATGATATGAATTGACTGTTTCAAAAAAAAAAAAAAAAACAATTTCGATAAACTTTGATTCCAAAATTAACCCACAAATCGTCCCCTCATTTCTTCTCTCTTCTTAGTCTCTCTCCCAACTAATTTATGGATAACATCCCAAATTCTCGAAACATAGTTCGTTAAAAGCGTGTTTACTAAACACAATTATATAGTTTCAGAGGCAAATAGATAAAAATAGTGATTAAAGTTGTTTTGATATTTTTTGGCCCAAATTTCAAATATTAATATTCAGCAATGACCAGGCAACCTCAAGCACCACTATTATGTGCATTGTATATGCACGTGACAGCTTTTGAGCTCCAATTTTGACTCCCTGGTAAATATGGCTCTTAACCTATTTTAGCTCAAATTTCTTCAAATTCCCTTCTATGGTTCACATGTGAAACGCCCTTGATTTAATGTCAGCCTATGAAAGCCCATGTGAAGTGTTGGGGGGTCTTAGGTCAAACATTAAATGATGATTGGACAACTAGCAACTTATTCAAACATGACCCTTGTAGGGGACTGCAACCTCTAATATTAAATGAAGGGTCTTAACTTCTTATGGCTACAGGATGAAGCACTCATTAGTATTCAATGAGGAGGGGGTCTTGAGTTTTTTGTTTTCACACGGTTAGGTGTCCGAACCAGCTTACGCGCAACTTAGTTAATTAACTATCCGGTTCAGTCAAAGATATGTCATCCACTTCAAGACTAGATGATTCACAAGAAATTATTTTCTCGTGTTCTGACTCAAAAATCAAGCTCTAATAAATTTTATGGGAAGTAAACCTACCAACGAACGGAAGTAAATCCTTGGGCTGCATTTCTCTTCTGTGTTGACCGTTTTTGGTGTATGGTATTCAATCATTTAAAGTATGGTTCTTTGTTCACATGATGTACCTTGTGGGGGAAATAGAATTAGGGCTAAGTTTTTGCATGTGTCACAACCTAGCTTTTGAAACATTCTAAGTTTCTAACTCCATGAAAACATCCCCACCAAACAATTAAAGTTTTTTGGGTAGTATTCTAAGTGGGGTTTTTGTCTTTTTTTTCTTTTGGAATGGACATGATTTTGAAGTTGCTTTCTCCACATTCTTCTCATGATGGAAAACCACAAGGAACAATGCTTGGAACCTAGAAAAAGTACCCAAACAAATTATGAAAAATATAAAAAATGGATGGTCAAGATTCATTTGGGAGTGGCTAACAACATCGGTGAATATGAATCTATACTCTACACGTCACTACTAAGTACTATGATAAAAGAATTTTCCACCAAGTATCCCTCTGATATATGAATACACGCTTCCCTTGGAAGCAGAGGCGGAGGTATATAAGTGTTGCCCCCGATTTTCTATTTTGGAGTATATTTTGCATATTTTTTATAGATATATTTTTTAAATATACTATATAATTGCAAAATAATAAAAAAGTAAGAATAATTTTCATTTCGTGAACACTAAATTATGGTGAATGATACCTTGCAATAATGATACTTTGTTCGACGAACGATATGATAACAACAATACTTGAGATTAATTTTTCAATTTATCAAAACCGTCTCATAAAAACTCGTAAAGACTGGATTTAGTCTAGGAAAATCATCAAACCAATTTTTTTTTTCATAATTCGGCCCCCTCCGACTTTAATTCTTGGCTCCGCCACTGCTTGGAAGTATTTTAAAGGCACATTTGAGAGAGAAGGCTTATTATTCAATACTAATTTCTTAGCTTTCTCCACATTCTAGTTCTGTGGAACTTGTATGAACACAATATAATTGCATTATGTACGAAGAAGGTTATTGAACATTATTCTTGGATCGAAATAGCTAATTCTAAGCCCAACTTATTTAGAAGATGAAAGGAAAACGTTGATTACAGTCAAAGATGTGAGCTGGTAGTCCCTTTTTTAATTAGTTTTTCTTCTGGAAAATGATTCGGACAGAGATATCGGATACAAATTCGGGTAAAGATGTGTTCTGAGTCGTCCAATATGTATAGATCTCACGTGGATCATGTGGAAACTATATGTACCAAACTATTTCGGACACAGATGTTTGCATTCCACATACATCTGGTTTCAAATTTGTGTCCAGATATTTGTGTGTAGCATTGCTCGTTTTGTTTTAGTAATGGTTTTGTTTCTTAATACCTTCTTTGTTAAGGGATCGTGATAGGGGTACAGAAGTTGGGGTACCGAAAATGAACCGATCGCACACGGGGACCCACTTTTGGGTCCCACACGAATGATCCGAACCGTTCATTGTTCTTAGAACATTTTTCCGAGGGGCCCCACAAAATTTCAGCTCAATCAGACGGTTGGAAGTGCTCCAACCAAAGTCCCACCGTTCCAACCAAAAACGGTTCAGATCATTCGTGTGAAACCCAAAAGTAGGTCCCCGCGTGCGATCGGTTCATTCTCGGTACCCTTTGTTCGGTACCCATATCTTTATCCTTTGTTAAGTAGATAATGAAGCATCTGTGATCTGTTGGCCCATTTCTTGGAACCTAAATAAAGAATCATTCTTTAGCAATCCTAATGGCACTAATTCAGCATGCTATATGAAAAGATATGGGAAAACCAATAAAATAATTGCATCCCTTAATCTCTTGAATTAAAAAAAGGATTAAAATTAAATATTGCCTTCTTGGAATACTGTGCATTTCTCTTTGACTATTATGTTCAGATTATATTCTGATATGTGGATCAGATACTACATTATCAGTTCAAAAAGTTTCCAACACATCATGGGGTCAACTCATTGGTGATAATCTCGAAAAACAAAATTACATTCTAAAGAAAAAAAAGTTTAAAAAAAGTCTCGAGGATTAGTCCGGTTAGTTGATGGGATTTGCTCCCCACACAATTGACCAGTGTTCGATTCTTGAAGTCATACACTGCAAGAAAGTAATTTTTTTTGAATCTCCTAGTCCCGGCATGGTTTTGTCTTTGATTGAACCGGGAAGAGAATTAGTTCAGGTGTGCGTAAGTTGGTCTGAATACCTACGATCGTCGAACCCAAAAAAAAAGGAGAGGAAACTTAAACAAAGAGGAATAATTGTGAATTACGGGATTAGTGGTTCATCAGTTGAAGGGTAATGATAACCCCCAAAAATTCCATTGCAAGGGTATTAGTGCAGAACAAAATAAAATGAGAACAAATACTGGTTACTGTGCAGCTTTATTGGTAAAGAAAGGTGATGCTTCCCCATGATTGTAGACTACTCAAAACCATGCCTAAAGGAAAAAATCTCATTAATTACTTATAGATATGTGTGTTTTTAGAATTATTTATCCGCACCTAGATCAAATCTTTTACAAGTCCGATCGTAATCGTAACATTTAGATCGGGATTAGAGAATTCACATGAGAAATTCTCGTAACCCGTCTAAAGGATGGTGCTAGTGAACTGCAAAGAAATAAGATATCGATATTTAAAGAAAAGGCTAAATTTGGAATAAACGTTAGAAGAACGATATTTAATACTCCACTATATTATCTCACATTTGGATAATTTTTTGTAGACACTAATCAAGAATATTTGAAAGAGATTTTTTTGAAAGAGATTTTTTTTTTTTTAAAAGGAAGAGATTTGTGCTATTACCAACAAACCAAAAAAAAAAGGGATTTTTGTTTTGGGGATTTGGACAAAAACAAAGGACTGAGATTGAATTTCCCTAAAAAATACCGTCTTCCCATTGTAGTAAAAAAACATGGTGTTGTTTCCGTTAAATGATATTTTTATAATATACGTGAGGAGAATGATTTATGGAAAATACCAAAAACACTACAAAAATGCTTCTTGTACAACTATTTCGGCTCTAACCATTTACAACTTCTCACATACACGTGAGCCCTACACCCATAATTGTGTTTGGGCCGCACAAGTATCTGAGGGGGTTGTAAATGGTTGTAGCCGAAATGGTACCATCAAAAATGCTGAAAATACCATAGTGGAAAGTTAATCTGATTTGGACACCACAGCTTTGTTCCTCCTTTCTGTCTCTCTATTCAGTCAGGGTGAAATGATATGGGTAGGGTTTTTGTTTTGTTTTTTCGTTTATGGAGTTGGAAGAGAGGAGAGGGCAAATGGGTATAAAATTTCCCGGATATAAAAACTGGAGGCAACTTAGGATTACCGTATCCGGCCCTCCTCTATATACAATCCGTCTAGTTAACTAGTTCGGATAATATTCCACCTACCAAATACCGGATATATGCGAGTCTATAATATGGCGGATAGCATATCCACCCTCTACATCCCGTGGGCAAATGACCTGAAATAGGTTTGTGGGGTCGTGCTGAGCCGGGCAGTTCACCACAATTTCGGAAACGCCCCGTTTCACAAGGGAACACTTGTAACAGGTGAACCTATTCAATGCTTGAGAGCATTGCTCCTCTCTTCACAAGAGCGTGCCGGTCTTGCACCTCTTGTGAGAAAATAGAGCAATGCTCCTAGGCACTAACTAATCTCTCCTGTAACTTCTTTGATGAGATCTCCCAGGAGATGGACTGTGTCTTGTCTGTGTCATCACATCCAGTACAACCATCATCCAACTCCGTTAAAATTAGAAGCCCGGGTACAATACACGGAAAAAAATAAAATGAAAACGCACAGGAAACGGCTTCTGACGGCTCACCACAGTGCATCGAGTGGATCTCAACTGTCGGATGCCGTTTCCTGTCCCATTTCATGTTTTCTTTTCCTATTTCAAACACTTTCCAGGAAAATAGTTCAGAACCCCAAAAGAAAGATTCTCGAATGGATTTCAGGAGGGAATGTTGCGCTTTTAAAACTTTTTAAAGCTAAAACTTTAACCACCAATTTACAATATGCCAAGTGAGTCATATCATATGCAACATTTCACTAGTCTGACGGGCAGAAAACAACTCAAAGGAGTGCTTCAAAAAGAACAGATTCATCTATACTGCTTTGTTGTCCCAAAAAAGGAGAAGGAACCAGCTATTTGGGAGATCACACTGATGGGAAGAACTTGTTGAGATTGAAGGGCAGACAGTAGAATTCTTCACTCCTTGTATCGGTCTTGTACGAGCGAAACCGGTCCCACCAATGCATTCCCCTGTCCTTCCTAGTCGTGGAGTCTTTTTGGTGCAAGGTGACATCTAAGAAGAGTGCCAAGAAACCGGCAATGAATGGCTTCGATGAGAGAGGCACGTTGATCATGTCATTGAACTGCCAAGTAAGACGACATTTGATTGGTTAGAATGGTATTATATACAATGTTTTCGGAATAAAAAGAGCAATGATTGAAAGTTCGTAAAAAATCATTGCTTCCCATCACTTATCTTCTTGTGCCTAAACAGTTGATGAAAATTCAAAAACAACATAAGATATGTTGAACTGCTAACAGTTTTAGCATGTATGGTTTGCCAACCAATTTTCCAGAGTTTTTGGAAAAGCGAAAACAGAGAACAGAAACACTTCCAGTAAGGTGATTGAAGGATGGGAAATACCCATCTAGCTCCAGTGTGGACAGGACCGTAGCCGTTTACTGCCGTATAACCGTTGAAGTACTGGGGTATGGAGAATCCCATGAAAATTGAGAACCCAAGTATGAATTTGGTTCTGAAGCTGTTTAAATTGCAGAACTGTAGGAAGCTGAGACCTCCGGCTCCTGTCCATGCATAATTTCATGCAAGGGTAATTGTTACACTTGAATAAATCATAACAGCAACAAAAAAAAAAAGAGGAAAAATCAAAATCATGGTTCCGAACACTTACCAACGTAAGCAAAGAAAAGACAATACAAAGCTGCGATGATAGGTGCCGGAATTGAAGCAAAAACAGCTCCGAATTTCCCTGAACAAGCAATGCATGTTTACAAGATGTTCTAAGCTCGATAGACATAGAACTGCATGTGTTGAAATGCTTAATTAGGACTTGAAAGGTGGATGATTACCAAGTACGGAAAAGAATATCATGAAGCCAGCAGAAATTTGCACAACTCTTCTGCTGCCGACACGTGTCAATGCCAGCAAACCAGCATTTTCCCTATTAAGTAAACATGAAAAGCTCTCATTCCAATCTAAAATACGTAGAATTTTTGCGACTCGGAGTTAAAAAAATTTCTATGTACATATCGGATTTCTGCACAAGGGTCTTACACAGAAACTGATGATCCAATGCCAGTTCCAAAGATTCCAGAGAACATTATGCCCACGCCCTTGGGATGAAAAAAGAAAAAAGAAAAGAAAAAAGTAAAGTAAATTAGAACGTGCGGGAGTTTATTGAATAACCATCGCAATAATTAGCAAATTGCTGGCTCAGTCCGTTGGGGTTCAAATCACTGCCAAGATAGCTCTATGCAGTCCGGTGTATTCAAGCTATGTTTGGCTGCTTCTGTGTATCATATCTGGAAAGAACGTAATAGTAGGATCTTCCACAAGTTGGGCATGATTCTACATATGTGCAGAGATTGATTGTTAAGGCAGTTAAGGCACGGATGAGCTCTTGGAGACATATGAGTAGGACTACAAAGAACTTAGTTTTGATGCTAGATTGCGGACTCTCTGCATCAATGCTCTGTGACATCTAATTCTTGTTTCCTTTTAATTATATTGGCTTTGTTTCTGCTACAGCTAGGGTATGTCCTAGTGTAGTGTGTTTTGTTCTCCTCAGGGTCTCCCCTTGAGTTTTGGGCTTTGTCCCTTTGTTATATAAAAATCTGGTTCCAAAAAAAAAAAAAAAGCCGCTGGCTCAGTAAGCGAATTGCAATAAGCCAAAGTAGAAAAACTACTCCTGCTGTGTATTTAATGTCTTACTTCTAGTACTAAACCATGTATTTTTCCCTCTACTCTTAAGCATATAGCGATAGGATAAATGGGCTAAAATAGATCACAAACATTCAGAAGTACAATTACCTGCCAACCAACACCACGGCTGAGAACCGAAGGTGGAATAGGAGTTGCTCCAGCATACCTTGATACGGCATAGAAGGCACCAGTCGACTGTTGACATTTTGAAAATATGAAGTTTTTTCGTAAATTCCGGACTAGAAATCAAACTATATATCTACCTTAAAGCAACACCAATCAACCTGAAGAGATACCTAGCACACAAGGAGAACTGAAACAAAGGAATACAGAATGTACAAAAAGAGTGCCTAAGATAGCACAAGGAACGGCACAAACGATTTTTTCTTTTTTGCAGGTGGGGAAAACTCATCAATAAGAAAACTGTTTCCTTGAAGGCTCAGAGAGGAGAGAAGAAGAATATTTTGTGCCCATGTATATGTGATAAGGACATTATAAGCAAGCTCTTGCTTCAAAAGTACATAAGATCTCGGGTAAAATATACCATCACCATGCAAAAACTTAACCCCTTAACAGGATGCAAATAAAACTACATGAGAACAATGACAAGTAGATGGGGTTGAGAGAACACACGAGCAAAAATGAACAAACCTCAACAAGAGCCACAAATGAAGCAGCCATCATAGCAAAACATTCCCCGGCATCAAATGTGGGGCCTCCCCACTGAAACGGGTAAGGAACGCTTATCCTGCAACCAAAGAGTGCTATAATACAAGAGGAATGAACCAAAAATTCATGTCATCCCATCACATACATGATACTAGTGCTAGCTTTCTTGGGAAATCAACAAGCCTTTTCATGTTTAAGCAGTAATAGGTCAAGAAAAAAGTACGGTATGCCCTCTCTGATGTGTGCACTCATGGTTTCTACAATTTCACTCATTCACAGCAAAAAAGAACAGAAAATTTCAAGTGACACATTGACAGAAACACGACTATAAAAAATAAAAAAAAACCCCACTATGGTATCTCGGAGGCTTAGTTAGAGAGTAAAATTAATTACCATGGAGCTGCACCTATAATACCAGCGCGATCTGTTCGGCAGCTTGTTTGAGTTTGTGAAGCTGCATGCTTATATGCACCACCGACAGTGAGAAGATGTGCATAGATCCACACAATGATAACAGAGAATATAACAGCAAAGCGATCAAAGATATGCTTTTCTCCTTTCATTAGATGAGGTATGTACTGCATAAAACAATATATTTAAGACCATTAACACTGGTATCTTAGTTGAGATTACACCTACAGATGATTCAAAACTTGTTAATTACAGCACAAAATAACAACTGGCAGCGAAGACCCTCACCTGTGAGAAGATAACTAGAATTATAAGCTGGGGAAGTCCAATTTCCACGCATTTTGCAACCTACACATCCAATGCCAAATAACACCCACCAATAACACACAGAATAGTGAAGAGAAACAGCCTTAAACTAAAAGTAACTCTATGTGCTGAAATTTCTTCATTCAAACTAAAAGCAATGGCATAAATGCATACCAGAGGAAAACCAAGCTCGTAGAGCCCAAAGCCAGAGAGAGCAACCAAAGGGACGGCAGATAGTGGACTCAAGAACCTAGAAGTATGACAAAAGTACAAACTGACTGAGATAATCACAAATGAATTGCGAAAAGAAAATTCCACGAGAAGCATTGGTTATCTGTTGCTTGAAGCTTGCAATAGCATTGCAATGTCAAAACTATTTGAAAGAACTACAATTGTGATCAAGATAGTTTGACCTACCTTACCACATTACGCCAAAGACCACTAAAACCGACGACAATCTGAAGAATTGAGGCAACAATGAGTGCTCCCTGGGTTCCTCGCATTATCTTCTCAAATTTCTGCAACATCATAACAGGAAACGGATCAAATTTGCATAGATATGAAAGACATGCAGTAATGGAAGTGGGTGGGATTCATCAAGCAACCTCTACAGGGTCCAAAATGCTGTTATATCGTCCAGCCAACACGATTGAAACTGTTGCGGGTACAAAGGTGTAAGACCCTCCAATGACAGCAGGTAACCGGGTTCCAAAAAATGTCTGAGCCAATGTGTTCAAACCAGCGACAAATAGTATTGTCTGAATCACCTTTGCTTTCTCTTCCTGAGAAGGCCAACAATTTGTTAAAAAAATAGGTCAGTGAAGAATGGATAATTGAATTAAAAAACCCATTATAGCAGGATAAAAAAAAAATGAAACCAAGTATCAAGAGTAGTTTGTGAAACTGTTCTTGTCAAAAGTCTTACATTTCCTCCTCCCATTTGGGGAACGAGCGAAGTGGGAATCAGAACAGTTGTGCCTAGCATCACAAGGTAGTGTTGGAATCCAAGTAGTATGGCCTCAGCTGCGTTGAGTAAGAAACACAATGACACTTGTACTATGGTAAACTGATAAAAGAAAACTTTAGGTTCAAGAAAAAAGAAAAAGAAGAAAAAAAAATCCTAACATATTGAATGTATCGGGTAGGAGTCTTTGCAAACATACCAGTTCCAAGGAAAGAAATACAAGCAAAACAAAATGAATTTTACATATGAAGACCAAAAACTGAGGTCAGTTGTAATTCACTGAGGTACTACACAGGGATGGACCGAAGGAGGGGCTAGTGGGGGCAACCACCCACAAATTTCAAAGAAATTCCTTTTTCATAGAGTATCAGCTACAAATCTTATCAAATTATTCAGTTCACCATGCCAAAATTTTCTTGAAATACTTGTTACTCTTTGTCCCAGATAGATGATATTATTGCTAACTTTATGTCTATTGACATGAGTGCCGGAGAACATATATACTTCAATATTTTTGCAATTATATTTGCTCACTAGACGTATATGGTATATAAATTTCAAATACTTCTCACTTTTTAGGTTGTTGTATTGATAGTAGATTTGACACAACCCAAGAGAAAAATAGAATCAAGCGTCCGTTCATGGCTGATAGCACTACAGATACACAATGGTTCCGAAAAACTGAATACAAGCACTATATGGGTTTATATTTTTACTGGGAAAAAAAAAATCCAAATGAAAAATAAGGGTCTCTAGTCTCTACATCAGTTTCAAAGAGAATCATAGATTCATAGATGGATAAATGTACATGAAAACTCCATTAGCAGTATTTTCAAGGAAGGGCTTATTACATACATGAATTTGAGCATTTATCTAATTATCTACATATATATACATGTATCTACATGAGAAAATCAAAAACAGAAAAATGAGAGAAACTCACGCCATGGAGGAGGGCTAGTAATGCAGTAAGAAATGCCGGGCAGCTGGTCCTTGGACGGATGTGGCTGCAACTCGTCCTGCTTGGGCGGCGGCGCGTGTCCTCCACCTCCACCTCCACCTCCTGCCATGCTTTCTTTCTCACTCTTGAAACTCAAATGCCTATAAAACAGTCACAAAACCCAAAACCCTTTAACAAACATGTCTTCTAAACATTTGGTGGCAAAACCCAAAACCCAAATTGCTCAAAGGAATATTTACTTTTTAAGAATTCGTCAAGAAAAACCCAAAAATCTCTCACTCAACAAAAACTATTCTTAAGGAGTTGGGACTGATCGAATGACCAAATGTAGTGAAGCTCAGCAGTCAGCACCCACTTGAAAACGCGTAAAGCAAATGCCAAAGAAAAGAAAAGAAATAGTGCAGACAACAGAAAAGCAAAGCAAAAATAGAGGCCAGAGGCCCAAAAGTGAAAAAAGAGACCGAAATGCTATGGCCCTTTGAAAAGGAATCTGGTGCATTAATTGTTTAGTTAAATACACTATTTTGGAGGGGGTTTATGGGTATACAGTGTGCAAGTTCTTTTTCTTTCCTCACGCAAAGGTAAAGTTGGAAGGCATCTCCATCAGTCACCTTTAGAAATCTTTTTCTTTCGACATTGTAATATGTTAGCATATGAACCAAACGTATGCATTATTTTTTGTTTATGGTGGACTTTTTTAAGGTTTGGATAATAATACTTACATTTTAGTTTCTTGTCTAGACAAACTAATAATCAACGAAAAATTGACGCAAAACTAAAACACACTTTACATTTTTAGCTTCTTCTTCCCGAGACGAACTAATAATCAACAAAAAGTTGACGCAAAACTAAAACACACAGGAATAATTGAAATGAAGACTAAAAATAATAATATGCATATTGTTAAGCCAAAACATTCGCACTAGTGATACATTAATAGATCATTTTCTGGTTTAAAGGCGTATACTCTCTCCGTTCCAAAATAAGTGTCCCATACTCTCTCTTACCATTTTTCAAATAAAAAGATTAAGTACTTCTGTGTATCGTCTTTCGAATTTTATTGAGACCGAATTAAAGTACTCATAATTCGGTGTGAAAAAGTTTGAAAACCGATACACGGAAGTACTTAATTTTTTGATTTGAAAAATGACACGATTTTTCGTAGCCGACACTTATTTTGGAACGGAGGGAGTACGATACTATTCGCAGGTTATTTCGATTGCAAGCTAGTTAAAACTTGAATTATTGAGTTGTGAGATGGGTTAGAGAGATTAGTTTCGTTTATCGTAACACTCTTCATTTAAAAAATCTTGGCATATTGATTTTACAAGATTCATTAAAAGGGATTTTGTTGGAGATGCTATCAATGAGCATTTATTAGTCTGATGTGAGTAATAATGTTTGTTTGTTACAGGTAAATAAAATCCTTACACTTGGATAAAAGTTGGGATTTGGGGTTTCTAATGTGCAGCCCCCGCACAGCAAGTGTTGTACATTATCCTAGTTGTCATTTGTTCAGATGGACGGTTCAGATTTTACCTCAGCAACTTTGCATCTGAACCGTTCGTTGTCGTTCGTATAAGATGAAATCTGGGTCATCAATCTGAGTAACGGACGACCCGAACGGTGCACAACACCTATTGTGGGGGCTGCAGAGCAGCAACCCGTGTCCAAAAATCATATTCAAGTGACGTTAGCGTCATGATACCATGCATTTATAGTTCCTTGGAGATATGATTGCAAGTCCGTGACAGAGTTGGAAATTGAAATTGCAATTAACAGAAGCATAATAGTACTACTGAGCGCAGAATATTAAACAGGGTTTTTAGACTAAAAAGTTAGTCGGTTTATTTTTCGTCTTTATTTGATTTTTTTTTGCATTTTTTAGTTTTGAATCAACTTTTTATGTATTATTGGTTCATCTCGGCGAAAGGAATCAAAAAAGTATAAAATTATGACCGATGCTTAATTTTTTTTGAATAAAGGCAAAATAAGCCAAAAAAGTCAGTTTTTTACACTTTTTTTCGATTTTATTCAAAAAATTGAAATTTCTAGTCATAATCTTTTACTTTTTTGGATTCCTCTCGCAGAGACGAACCAATAATACTCAAAAAATCGATGTAAAATTAACAAATGCAAAAAAAATCAAATAAAGACAAAATAAATAGTTAAGTTGATTTTTTTAGCCAAACCTCACGTGGAACATATGGAAATGGAAAGTGTGAGAAAAGAAAATGTGAGGAGAATAAACGGACAATTTTTACTATTCATAATACTCTTCTTTTTTGGTCCTTATCTGTTCTTTTCTCCCTTAAGCCAAACAAGTGAAAGGAAAATTTTTGAAATTTTCTTTCTTTACTTTTCCTTTTCCCGTGTAAATTTCAAACAACTCCTATACTTGTTTTAAGAAAACCTTGTATAAAGTGTTTATCAGATGTAAATAAAGATTTCTTGTTTTTTTTATAAAAATAATCAGTCCTTTTTCTTTTCTTTTCCTTTTTATAATAAATCATTTGTTTTCCAGACTTGCAACCTACGGGCTGCGCATAATAATTCTCTTTGGACACAAGGGGGTGCTCCAGCCCCGCACAACTCCAAATATTTTCGCATATTATTTTTTTAAAAATTAATTTAGAAAAATTCCATGAGATTGACCCATGAAGTCTCATTGGGTGGAAAAAAAAATTCTGAGAATTCCTATGTGTGGGAAAAAATCCTTAAATTTCAAATTATCAATTATTTTTAGGTCATAAAACTAAATAACAATTACGCACATACACACAATATGTCTCTTTCTTAGACTTTGCAAGTAGCAATATATAATTTGTTGTGAGAAATATATAAGGTTTAGACCCCTGCTAAACATAAATCTTGCATCCAACACTGCTTTTTGTGGAGGTGGAATTTCTTGAGATTGATAGGCGTGAATTTCTTTGGTCGTCCTCCAAGAAAATCGAACTCGTGATCTCCTCTTATTCATCAAACCACTTGAGAGTAATAGCAAACTTACCAAATGCACCACCATGATGGTGCCGACAAACAAACCTGGTATGCGCTTGTTATAGGCTGTTAAATGAATAATCGCGCTCTCTAATGTATAGAGTTCATGACTTGTGGATCCTTACGAGAAACCAAGTAGCTTGTTATTTATTTGATGAGTAATGTGCCAAAACAATACTATGCCAAAACTCTTATTGCTAATGTCAAAATTTTAGTGCATAAGAGAATGTGATATAATTCTTTTATGCGCTAAAATTTTGGCATGAAAATCACATATTCTATAATTCTATAAACTGCTAATATTACGAGGACATATATATGAGTAAAAATAAGCTGCGTTTTTCCTTTTCTATTTTCCATTTTTTTTCGTTATTGTGTTGTGATCAAACTTGTGATGAGTCTTGTGACATAGGACCTGCCTAGCTCATCTCACAATAAATGAAATTATGAAGGGTACAGCCTCGCCAAACATGTGACATCATTCAAGTCGGCTAAATGGAAAAAGAATTCGGGCGAGGCGCTGTGCGGTAAGTGTTGTGCGGCAAAACTACGTCGTTTTGCCCATTTTCTTAGTATATCCAAGGGCTCTGTTTGGAGAGTTAAGTGTGGGGTTTTGTTTTGGGGTTGAATTTTAGGGAATTTAGGTTTTTTGGGGTAAGATATAATGGGTTTAGGCACTTGGATTTAGGCACTTCAGATTTAGGGTTTAGGCACTTTGGGTTTAGACACTTTGTAATGGTTTTTTGTTCCTCCAAACAAGACCCTTGGAAGCTTTGGAAGTGTGCACAAAAATCAAGCAAAATAACGTAGTTTTATCGCACAACACCTACCTCATAGCACCCACCCCGGACCCATGGAAAAATAAAGGACGATGCCATCAGAGAAGGAATAAAGGTAGAAAGTAGCCCCACTCCTAGCTAGCCCCTAGGTAACCCCTTACCCCATCATGGTGGTAGGTAACTTACAACCATCCAGCCCAAGAATTTTTGTTTTTGTTTTTTTCGCATTTGTTAATTTTACGTTCAATTTTTATGGATATAGTAAGAACAATCTTTCTACTTCGACAAGGGAAAATGAAAAGAAAGAGTAGGGATCCTAAATTAACATATCTCGCCTAAAAGAGGCTGTATCTCCTCTTACTAGTGTATGTTTCGGCCGATACCTATAGTTAAAAAAAAAAAAAGGCTAAAGGCTTCCACTCTATCTATATCCTTCGGAAGCAAGCAACCGCTTTCTAGAATGCAAGCTTATCCTTTACTTTGTTTTTTAGAGCGCACCGGTCGTTCAATCGCCTACTCTTTTGATGACCCTTGACTCTTCTCGACGAGAAGAATAAAAAAACAAAAAAACTATTATCCAAATTTTTTTTTTTTTAAGAAAGACAAAAATCAGTAAAGAAGTCAGATTTTTTGGCTTTATTAAAAAAAAATGACATTGGATCATGATTTTTTACCTTTTTGATTCCTTTTGTCGAGTAGAATCATCAATAATGCAAAAAGATTTAACAGAAAACTAACAAATGTAAGAAAAAATTTGATTAAAGACAAAAAAAAAAAAAAGGCATAGTGGCTTTTTTAGCCAAAACAAGTTAGCCCGGTTGGCTGATTATTTTACTCCCTACACAATTGGTCATGGTTCAATTCTTAAAATAAGGCCACAAAAAAAGTAATTTTTTAATAATTTCTTAGTCCCAGCGTGGATGGTTTGTCTTTGACCGAACTAGTATTTTTTTTTTTTTTGTATGATCGTATAATATGCTATGAGGAAGCCAATAAAACTTCAGCACATGGCATTTTCCCTATGCAAGTTTGCTTGGCAAATGGGAACTATGCAACTGTAATGTCAACATTATGCAACATCTTCTCTAGATAATCTAAATCACAAAAGAGAATATATAAGATGAAGATTGTGAAGAACTTGATGCCTATTTTTATGCACTTTTATTATTTGATGTGCCTTTATTCTTTACTCTAACAAGGGATAGTTCATGTAGTTTTCCACTTAATGTATTCTTTATTTTATTTTATTTTTCAAAAGCTTTTCTTACTGGCAGACAGATGTCATTAACTTTGGATTAGTGTCTCGGAAGTAGTGAAGTTACGCATAAGATAGCCTGAGCACATGGTTATCAAAAGTATTATTAGCCTTTTGTACTCACTTGGAGCACTCCCATTGTAATATTCCACTAATTAGTCACATTACAAATGCAAAATTTATTATTACATCACGGATTGGGAGTAAGAATTAGAAGTTATGATTGTCTACTCATTATCTCTTTAAATCTTCATGTAAGCGGAAGCCTTATGACCTGAAATATTTAAATATAAATTGCATAGTTGCAAGGCCAAACCCACAGTACATGTTAAACTTCACTAACGAATGCGGAAACGGGTGATTCGGATTACCTTTAGCAAACTTTTACTGAACCGGATCTTTTGGTGGATGGATTACATACTCCGGATCACGTACTAAAACAGCAACAATCTCCTGCGATGGAGTGATACTATGAGGTTCGGGTATCACCCTCTATTCCACGGTGCAAAAGCTTTGAATCGCTCTTTAATGGTAGAAAGAGAAAACTAGGAAGAGAGTTTCGCAGAAACTCAATGACTGATAATCTTGTATGCATAAATTATGAATATGTTGCAGAAATTATATAGAGTGAGCATCCTAGATACTTTAGAAGTCATATAATCTTAAGAGTCTAGGATTACTTCAACTTCTCCTATCTTATCTCCTACGTAAGATAGGACTTTATAATAAATGGATCACCGGATCATACCCACATAGGCGACCCAATTTTGTCCCGGCCCCGGCCCCAAATTCCAACAGTATATAAAAAGGAAAAGATGCGGTAAAGCTCCACAAATTGCTTGTTTTAGCATTGATCATTCACATTTATTGCTATAATTTCTCCTCAAAGAGATGTTCGTTTCGTGAATGATTTGACTTAATTCGAAAGAAAAATCTTTTGACACTAATATCTTTGCGAAAACAACTAGATTTGACTCAATGGAACCCTTCTACCCGCACCGATAAAGGTGCACCGACCACGTACCAACGGCGTCGGGGGCGCCATTGTGGGTCCCAACCGATCGATCCGAGCCGTTCATCCTTCTCAAAATGGAATTCCGAGAATTTTGAATGAAATGGGGGTGATTTTGGATCGAGCTCATAAAGCCGTCCGATTGCCTCGATTCTCGCGTAAGCCCACTCGGAATTCAATTTTGAGAAGGATGAACGGCTCTGATCGATCGGTTGGGATCCACAACGGCGTCCCCGACGCAGTCAGTACGTGGTCGGTGCCCATTGTATTGTTTTACCGGACTCAATGGGTAAGACTCGCCACTCATTTGAATGTGGCTATATAGTTTGGCATAGTATCTGTCAGTAGCATATACTAAAACCAAAAATTCTACAATTACACACAAATTAGGTACAATCGTATGGTGGATGGAGCCAGGGTGGCTAGTGATGACGGCCGCGGTAATTATTTAACAAAATGCTATTTTTATCGGATCCGGGGGCCTGCTGTCCGTAGGGGTCGGCAGGCCCTGCCAACCTCATCCGTGCCGTCCATTTCGCGCATCAACGGCTCGGATTGCATCAAACAATGGACGGCTCGGATACATTTTGGAGATGTGAGATTTGAGCCGTTAATGCGCGAAATGGACGGCGCGGATGGGGTTGGCAGGCCCTGCCGACCCCAAGGGGCAGCAGAGCCCCCCAATCCTATTTTTATATAAGAAATCTGGCCACCCTTAGATTTTTTTCAAAACTTTCAAATTATAATTACCTTTCTAATTCTTCAAGGTGATAAATGTTCATATCACAGTTCATCTTTCTATTTTTTTATTTTCTGAATACAAATTAACCACCACTATAACAATCTCGGCTCCGCCCTTTCACATGGTATAAAATCCAGAGATCTTGTAGCGTGGGCTGTATTTTGTTATCTAGACTGTTATATGTATTTTTAACGGTCCAAGTTATTTTATAGATAATAAGTATCCTATATGTAGAGTAACATATAAAATCTAGACCGTTACAAGCAGATCTGACGGTGTAGATGGCGCCTTGTGTATATCTTGCGGGTGGTTGTAACATTCAAGATGCGCAAAATATTCCTTAAATTATAGCCCATAGGAACGTAGGCCTGTACTAGCAGAGGATATGATGAAGTGAAGATTCACCTCGTAAATTGACAGTTTTGTCCTGTAATCACAGATGTTGAACTCAAGTGTTGAGCCCCACATAAAAAGGTTTGTTTGGCCCCTGGCTCATGCTTCAACCCCAAATGGGTTCAACCCAAATCATGTGATTGAGATTTAGGCCCCACCGCAGTTCCCAGCCAAATAGAATTTGAAACTCGAAGAAACACATGGGTCTTGTTCGTTTTGGTTTTGAAGAACCGGTTTTTTCAATTATTATTCAATTATTACCCTTGTTTTTAAATATTATTTTTATTTTTCTCTCTATCTCTCTCCAATCATTAATACCTATTTTTTAATTATTATCTCTATTTCTCCCTCTAATCATTACAAAAACCAAAACTCAAAACCCAAACCAAACACAACCTAGGAGTAATAGCATTCCAAAGCAAAAGAAAAAGCATTACAACTGGAGGAGAAGGTTCTAGAATTCCACTTTGGATTACTTTCATCCCAAACACCACCTAAGTTTGCCACCAAGAATAATCAGATATTAAAGTTGATATTTCTTAAACTCGGACCGAATCTAGGTAAAGTTACCCAAGGAAGGGCGAACAAAATTGCTCTCCTTGGAATAACCAATCGTTCCCGAGTAAAAGAAAAGAAGAAAGCAAAGTATGAGAGGTTAAAAGAGGAAAACTCCACCTTGATTCTTGAAGAATGATGGCCAGTTTTGCCAGCATTATAATAGAAAAGAAAGCTGTGTATTAGATGCCAATATGAAATTTCCAACATCTCTACAATTTCCAGTGTGTAGAACAATTCGGGCTTTTAGACTTTCTGGGGTGTTGGGCTGGACCTGAATTTTTGAAATCCAACTTCGAATTTCTTCAGTTCAGTACTCGAAGGGCATTCTCATTATGAGACAAACAGACCAAAGTTTCCAAACAGAAAAATCTTACTTCTAAGAATTTTGAATATGCTAAGAGCCTTTTCGTTAGCGGTCAAAATTTTAGAGGGAATAAGTACACATAGTAAGATGGGAAATATGGTAGAAGAGGGGATTATTATAAAGGGGTAATATGGGTATGGTTTGGGTGAGGAAGCTATTATAATATGGGTAATATGGGCATTTTCTTTACTGGATATAGAGGGTCCAAATTTTTGGACATGGGTTGGGGTGTCCAAATCCTATCCCATTGAACTAAGAAAAGCAACCAGCAGAAGACTGAGCCAATTAGGCCACTTAGATCACCACGCACCGCTGCAGTTGCTCAACAACACATAAATTAGGTTCATTATGGCATTTGGTTTGAGGTCTTAAGAACCCTTG
This sequence comes from Vaccinium myrtillus, assembly GCA_016920895.1. Lineage (NCBI taxonomy): Eukaryota > Viridiplantae > Streptophyta > Magnoliopsida > Ericales > Ericaceae > Vaccinium > Vaccinium myrtillus. The sequence goes on along the minus strand of CM029271.1, from coordinate 29,787,897 downwards.
AGCCACTACTGTCAACCGGCAAAGGAAACAAGATGGGCTGCTAAACAAGCTTAGGAATGCTAGAGAAAGAACCCAGTCAACGAAATTCCTGCAAAAATTATAGATTCAACCAAAGCTCAAACAGAAAAACCATGAAGAGTGCCAAGCTCAGGTCATTCTCAAACTCCATTCAAGTCCATGCTCTATTCATCTGATTCGTTTCCACAGTAGGATTTGGTGGGAGTCACACTTCTCTACCTAGTCAGTCCGATCAGAAATCAAACTACAACGTAAACTGACAAAACTGGGATGTACAAGCTACAAATAAAGTTGCTTTGTTTCCAGGTTCTTTTTGAAACTGAAAAACTCTCGAATAAATCTTCTTCCATTTGACAGACATTATCAAATTCTATCCTGAAAAGAGGGAGTGTTATTGCACATTCTTGAAGAGTGGCAACTCCATTACATATAAGTTGATAGATGTTATGGGCACAGTAGTCACATATATCCAGTAGGGTCATTTCTGCAATTTGCAAGTAGAGTGGTGGACAAACGGAAAACTTCAGTTATCATTGTGACTTCACGTGTTCATTCCCTCGTATTACACAATCTATTCATCGTGATTAGTGCCACAACAATTCCTTAATTTGCAACTGGCAAAAATGGAAGTAAATAGCAATACCAATTGAACCATATGAGCACAACATTAATATTCTACAGGAACTTCACATGAACCAAGACAACTGCATTAGTGAAATCACCCAGGGGTGGCACAACTAAGAATACCCACTGAAATTTCAAAATCAAGATTCTTCATTAATTTTCAGCGTAAAATCTGTCAATGGGTAAATATGTTTCGATGGATTCAAGCTTGGTATGATTACCATAGGCATCATCTTTAATACCTCATAAGGATTCTCCCAGCGATCTTACAACGCAAAGGTGAAATCATCACTGACTACCACCACGACCTTGCAACCTTTTCCTTTCAAGCTCAAGCTAACAGTAGGAGGAAAAGAAAAAGAGACATAAATTAATGGTCAGAAAAAGTAATGTATGTCACCAAACTTCCTTAAAGATTTAACTAAGTAATACTCTATGTAGAGTGACTTACCACTTTCCTAACGCGCTCATTAGCAGCGGGAGTTCCTCCAACAACAGATTCAGGGAGATAAGGACTACCGACACGCACTTCATTCATCACAACTATGACAGTCTTATCCCAACGCACTGGAAGGCTGTCACATATCAATGGGAGAACATCATTTAATTATCGGAGGAAATATTTTACTCTTTCTAGATTACAAAAGACATCTGCAGGTGATAGAGTATATCACCACAAAAACAAATTCATGGCTCTATAATGCAATTAAGATCAACCCAGCAGTTTTAAATAGGGGAGGGAATTTCTGACACAACATGAACCCAACATGAAGTTAGCGGGTTAGGATCGGCTAATCTTGACATGGAACACGAATATGACACAACACAATAACAAGAAAAGCTAAACAGGACCAACAGGTTAAGTTAGGGTTGAGAGAATTCTGACACGACGCAGGGTGGGAATTTATGAAAGGACACGATAACCCGAAACGAAGTTAGTGGGTTGGGGTCGACTATTTCTAACAAGAAACACGGATATGACACGACAACACGATAACAGGAAAAACTAAGCAGGTTGGGTTAGGGTTGAGAGAATTCTGACCCGAACACGAGATGACACGAAACGAACACGACACGACACGATGCCCACTCCTAGTTTTAAACCACTAAAATGTACATAAATTATCCCAAATGCATGCGCAAACTCTTTAAACAAAGATATACTAATGTAAGTAGGGGTGAAAGTGCGAACCGCAAAAACCGGACCAGACTGGAAACCGGACCGGACCGGCCGGTTTATTCTCTCTTTTAACTTAGCCGGTCTGGTCCTGGTCTAATACTTGTGAAAAACCGGAAAACCGGTCCGGTTTCCGGTTATAGTGGTAAAAAAACCCGGACCGAACCGGACCGGACCGGACCGGAGTATATAATTCTGTAAGTTCCTAAAACTAGTAACCCTAGATCTAAAACACCCCACCGCCTCACACTTCTCATTTCTCTGCCTCTCACTCTCTCTCTAGTCTCTACCTCTGGACTCTCACTCTCTCTACGACTCTACCTCCAGTCCTCCACCTCCACGGCTCGTCAGCCGCTGGTACATCTCAAGTCTCTCTCACCTCCACCGCTCGTCGGCCGCCGGTACATCTCAAGTCTATCTCACCTCCACGGCTCGTCGGCCGCCGGTGCGTCTCTCTCTCTCTCTCACCTCCACGGCTCGTCGGCCGCCGGTGCGTCTCTCTCTCTCTCTCACCTCCACAGTCCTCCACCTCCATGGATCAGATGGAGCCATCGGCCACGGCCACCACCATACGCGACTGTGTGTGACCATGTATGTCCAGATGGACCAGATCTGTGGGTCTATGTGTATGCAACTTATACTCTCTCTCTCTCTGACTCTCTCTCTCTCTGTGTATGAAACCGGCAAACCGGCCAAACCGAACCGAGACCGGCCAAACCGAATGGAAACCGAACCGGGATATTTGGTCTGGTTTCGGTTTCAAACTTACCCAAACCGAATTCCCGGTCCGGTCCCAAAAAAATGCCAAAACCGGACCGAACCGGCCCATTTTCAACCCTAAATGTAAGGCATCCCAAACAAAACAATTACTAAGCTCTTTCAGTACTCTGCGACGAATGGCTGCGTCTTACTTTAACACAGATTGAACAGGTTTTATTTCAAGCTTATCAGAAGGAATGCACTCCACTGAAGGCCTCTCTGACATCCTTTTGCATTTTTTCCATTTTGGTCTTTTTGAATTAGTAAATGCTAACACCCAGAGAAAAAATGAGGAGACTAGTCAAAGAGCACCAACTAAAAACGATTGAGAAAATCAACATCAGGAACATTTCCACGATCACAATTTGGTTAATATCCCAATTCCAAATTTTCGTTTCAGTTTCATACGGCAAAAGTTCAACCAGCTTGAATGACTAAGTGATTAAGTTCTTAGATTGAACCATTCCATATTAAAATCATTATCAGTAAAGTAATGCAGGCAATGAATTCTACAACTTCCACATCCATTATTAACCTTTCGCGTTTGCAAGAAAATAACAAAGAAATTTTCAACGAAAACATTTGCGTTGTCAATGTGTTTAAGGGACTCTGCTTGTGTTAACAGATATGACCAGAAGCTGCGAGACCAAACCCGAAATCTAAATATACTAGATGCCAAATTCAAACTTGATTGCCTCCAAATTATCTGTAGAGTTGATCTTTGAAGCTATCGTTTCAGATGAAGGAGGTATACAAACCTTCAAATGTCAGTGAAGAACGTAAAAAACCATAAGTGGAACAATGCTTCCTTTGTGGCTAATCAGCTTTGAAAGCCACCATAGTCCCGTCATCAAGCACAGACAAATTGGTTTTGTAAACATCAAACTTATCTGCACTGAGATTCTTCTGCCTTCACCTTACATAGATGAGAGTTCAGAGACTTCACAGAATTTTTCAGAGTTAGTGTGTCCAGAATGAGTAGCACCATGAAACAGATGTTATCACGGCTCATTGTAAGATGGGTAACTAAACTATGAGAGTTCAGATGCTTCACAGAATTTTTCACAGAGGTTGTGTGTCCAGAATGAGTAGCACCATGAAACAGATGTTATCTACGCCCCTCTCTTAATTTGTTTTCTCCCTTTTCCTTCTCCTTTTCTTGGGGTGGGGTGGTGTGGTGATTTCAAAGTCCTGAATGTAACACACTGACTTTTTTGCATTTGCACGATTTTACCCTTTGCAGATTTATCTGTGACAAGGCATCATCAGGGCTTAAAGCTTCGGTTCCCTTCAAAAAACTAAAACAACACTAGTTGACAGAGAAATACCCCACTACCCCAATACATTTACATTGGCTGGTCTGTTAACAGCATCATTCATGAATCATGAAGAATAAGCAAAAACTAAATTGCTCCAGATTGTGATAACATGGAGTGAGCAGACATTAACTTATAAATCAAATGGTTGTCAAGTATAAAAAAAGATAAATGCACCAGACAAGGCAAAAAGAGTTACGTCTTAGACAATGCATCGAAAATGCTCTGGGCCTGGGCAGTAACTCCAACGCCAATCCTCTCAGCATCCATCTCAGCTTGTCTGCAAATTCACCAAATCATATCTCCATCATGAGCAAATTGATTATGGAAAATAATCAATATTTCAAAACTAGAGCGATGGTCATATATGTCGATGTTACCTGATGGCAGACTCTTCTCGAGATTGGAGGGTATTGAGATCAACATAACACTTCATGGGATCAAGAGGGTCCTCGGCTTGACCCAAGAGCACAAACTCCTTTATGTAGCTGGCCTTCAATAGCCGTATGTTTCGCCGAGGTCCTGATACTGATTTCATACCCTCTTGTGCCATTCTCACACTGAGTTAAAGAATTCAAATCAATACTGAAACTATGTAATTCGATATAAATATGTTGAAACCTTCCAAATTTAAAACCAATTGATAATGATTGGAAGGCCCGCCAGGCTTTGGTTTTCAGGTTATAACTAACTCAAACGGGACAAGTTCGTACAAGCTCCACATGTGCACCCTTGACTAACTCCCGCACATGAGGGAAACAAAGGATTTAGCACAGAGAGATCACTATCGGGACAAAAAAAGGATGATATCCTCTCGAGCCAATCAAACATCCCGTTGAAGAATTCAATCCAACAATGCAAAAACATGTATACATCTATTATATACATTTAAGCATCCAACTCAAAAACAAGTTAACAATAAATGAAGAGGCCAGTCCAAACTCATAAACTAGTTGCACCGATTAAAAATAAGGATGTGTGTAAGCTATACATTCCATTCACATGCAACCCCAACCACGTGAAGAGGTAAACCAGGGATTCATACCATTAAAATTAGAACAAGAACAAGAACGAAGCAACTGCACTTCTGACAAAACAACCATACAAAAGAGGCAACAATTCAGAGTCTTTCCAAGAACATAACTCTTTACCATGTCTTGTCATAGAGTGGACGGCTGCCTACGGTTAGACTTAGGCTTTTAAGCCATAATTAAGTATATGTGGAACAATCAGAACATGGAGATTATGACGAAACAAATACACTAATACTCCACCTCTCCCATAATATTAAGTCGGTGTTTGAAAATCGTGTCATTTTTTGAATCAAATCTCATCACTGCAATCCATATCTTAAAAAGCTTAGCCCATTTATAGGACTATATGAGGCAAGCAATGTCAAACTAACTTTAATGGTAAGACTCAAACCCTGCCACATTGGGACAAAGCCAAGTGCTTTCTGCTGGGGGAATCCCCTGGTGGTCAGTTTGCACCAATTTACAAAAATAGAGCCTTCCAAATTGCTGTTGAAGTCGACAAATAATTTGTATGCTTTATGTTCTGATAAGTAAAAAACGATTAGGAAAAAAGTACTAAAATTTTGAGAAGCCCTAATAATAAGGGAGAATCAAAATCTAGAGCTCTTTGCCGAAAAGACAACAAAAATATTGACAATGAGTGAATAGACTGGTATACTAGTTCTTGAGTTAGTGTGGGAGAAACTCTAACCGTCCAGCGATATATATACCGATACATATATACAGATACATATACAACGTGCATATCTAACTACAGACAATTAGGGTTTAAGCAACAAATTTACCTGAAAGAAAGAACGATCAAATAAAAAAGCAATAAAAAAAAGGATATGAAGAACGAGGATGTTGGAGGGACGATCGAAGGCAATGACTTGAGCATCGAATTCGTCGCCAAGAGTAGTTTTGATTGAGAGAATGCATCCCACCGCGAATTCATCTCCGGCGACGGCGCTGTTCGTATCCATGTCGCGACGACTTGTGTCTTCTCTCTTTTTCCACCGATGCCTCTGGCTTTTCTCTCTCTACTTTGTTTAGTGGAAAGTTGAGCCAGAAGAGAATAGTTTAGAAGCAAGTCCAACAAGTTAATAGAGTCCAATAACACAATTAAAAGCCCATGAAATCACAATAGTGTGTGGTTGGCCCAACAATTTTGTAGCTGTACTTAAGCGCAATGAGGCCGTGGGCCGCAAGCGATTTAAGTTGTTCGCGAGAGGCTCGAACAAATCACTATAGTCCCCGTTTTACCGATAGCTGGAGCGAGCCGTGGGTAGTTGGCCTAGCAATTTTGTATTTGTATCCGAGCGCAATGAGGTCTTGGGGTTGTAAACGATTAAATCAAGTTGTTCGCGAGTAGCTTGAATCTCGGGTCGGCTCGTAAACAAGTCGAGCTCAAGCTCGAATTTGTCGCCCGCTTGTTAAATGAGTTGAGCTCGAGCTAGTTGTAACATTGGCTCGTTTGTAGAGGTTAAGATCATTTATTGATCAGCTCAATTAGTAAACGAGCCGAGCTCGAGCTGGACTAGTTTTGAACGAGTTGGGCTTTGAATCGGCTTTTGGCTCGTTTGCACTTTGCAGCTAGGCCCGGCCCTGTGTTTCACGAGGCCCCAACCCTATCCTCAATTTGAGGCCCTTTATATATATATATACAGTCACTATCTAATCCGGGAGTCCCGGATCCGGGACTCCACCTTCCCGATATTTTTTTGACGATCCGAAAGTTTTTGCGAAAAAATGCTTGGATCAAGCCCTTCCCGGTATTTTTTTTTGAATATTTCCCGCGTGGACCTTGGAAAACACCTTTTGAACACATTGGACGGCTCGGATTTCCCAAAAACAATTTTTAAAAGCATCAAAACACCAAAAAACCTCCCATCCGGGATCCTTGATTGGATAATTTGTGTATATATATATTTTTTAAGCTGTTCGCGAGCGGCTCGAACAAATTACTATAGTCTCCGTTTTACCGATAGCCGGAGCGAGCCGTGGGTAGTTGGCCTAACTATTTTGTATTTGTATTCAAGCGCAACGAGGTCGTGGGGCTGTAAACGATTAAACCAAGTTGTTCGCGAGTAGCTTGAATCTCGGGTCGGCTCGTAAACAAGTCGACCTCAAGCTTGAATTTTACGCATGCTTGTTAAATGAGTTGAGCTTGAGCTAGTTGTTACATTGGCTCGTTTGTAGAGGTTAGGATCATTTATTGATCAACTCAATTAGTAAACGAGCCAAGCTCGAGCTAGACTAGTTTTGAACGAGTTGGGCTTTGAATAGGCTTTTGGCTCGTTTGCACTTTGCAGCCCTAAATTGGTGGGTTCTTATGAAAAGAAAGTTGGCAATCTTCTTGATAATTTCAATTGAGCTTGAATTGGATACGAGGAAGGAAGAACTTGGAGAGGCAATCGAAGGCAATAACTTGCACATCGAATTGGCTCTCCTCCTCCTCTTCCACTGAAGTCTCTGGTTTTTCTCTATACTTGTTTTGTGGAAGTTGGAGCCTAGATTGTGTTTAGAGAGAAAGTCCGCTAGCGGATCCGTTGTGCCGAATTTCCTGTCCCAACTCTCTATCTCGTTAATCCAAACCATCCATCCAAGTAATCAACGGTTCGGATTCTATCTCACCCCAAACAAATCTGAGCCATTCATCTACATTTGCGAAATTGAGCCATCGATTGCTTGGATGGATGAGATAAGGAGTTGGGACAGAGTTTTCGGAATAACAGATTTGCTCTCAGGATGTCCAATGACAAAAGTAGTACAATAACACAACCAAAAGCCCAAAAAAGCACAACCGGTGCAGCTTTAAGGAGAGAAACCAGTGTTATTCGGCAGTTGGCCCAACCCGGATAATTGGGCAATTGGCCCAATGGTTTTTTAGAGATGTTCTTTTTGGTACACTGGAAAAAAAAATTGAGGTTAATAAAGAGGAAGTTACAGTAAAACTCGGAGTTTATTGCAAATACAATTTACCCAAAAAAAAAAATCAAATACTAAACACATCTCGTACCCTTGCATTCGAGCTCATGGAGTTCCGAAGATTATGACGGAACCTCTGATAATAGTACCCAAGGATTTTTTATTGCTGAAGACTGAAGTGTTCGGACTGAATTTCGTGCATCTAGATTCATTTCATTAGCGGGCAAATTAAAACCAACAAAATTCTACATGGACTCGCCCAATAAAAATTAATAGTACATAGCAGATTATGCAATTTAATTAATTAGTAATTAACCATGTGAACTCATTATCTCGTTAGAGAATGACTTATGTTGCGATTTCTTAAATCCATTCACCAATGAGACAAGATCACATAAACAATTTCAACTATTATACAATATCTATGTTGTGGGACGTAGTAGATTTTTCCTTCTGCTAGATATGGTGAACCATCAATGTTTTCATACGACAATATTTTTGTATGTTGGTATAGTTAGATCATTACGACAGCTGAACGTTGTTTTCATCGACTTAAACTAAAAACCTCAATAATTGGCACTTAAGTACCCACTCACGATTGCTTGAGCTACAAATTAGGGTCATTGATGTTTATTTGTTTGATTATATGTTTTTGTGTATGTGAGAGAGAGATTAACAAAATAGAGCATCGAGGGCAAGATTGACTATCCTCCACCTTAATGCTGCCAGGTTGAATGAAAATTACGACTCCGCCACTTTCAAAGAATCATGGCATGTATAATTTACTAACACTTTTCATTTTTCCCTTGATGTTGGGGGATGCGAGAATTATGTTTAAAGAGTTGGGACTTAGGAGTAATAAAAGGACACATCACTTAAGTACAGAAATTTTAAATTTAAAAATGGAAAAATGAGCATCATTGCCTTTATTTTTGTAAATCTTCCCGAACATAGATAAACATCGTTGCAAGAAGAAAATTTATTCTGAGGGTGTGTTCCGCTAACCCAGTTTTTTTAATAAACTGATTTTTCTCGATTTTTTATGTAATGTGTTGTGAGAGAATAACCTGTCTCGGTGTTTGAAAAAAATAATTTTTGTTTGTTGAACAACCCCCTCAGTGTCCTTGAAATGATGGTGTCTCAGAAGTCAGACCTCCTTTTCATCATGCATTAGTATTCATGGATTTAACACAAGAATTTTGCTATCAGCACTGAATGAAATCCTGAAGGCCATCCCGATCCGACGTGTAAAGTGAAGGGGCCCACTTGTCTTCCTTCTCAGCTTCCAAACCCACTTGTCTTCCTTCTCAGCTTCCAAAAACGCGCGGGAGAAAGAATAGAAAATGGACCCATTTCTTCACAGAACAATTTCAAAATTGGGGGAAAATCAATACTCTCCAAAACATCCTCAGACTCTCTCTCTCTCTCTCTCTCTCTCTCTCTCCATATACGCCAGCCCCACCACCTCTTTCAGTCTGGACCACCTACGACAGCCCCCACCAGCGACGATCAACACTCTGTCTCTCTCCACATACGACAGCCCATGAAAGAGTACTCGCATTCATCTTCACACCGAGACCACTGACGACAGGCCCACGACCAACGATCCACAGTCTCTCTCTTCCGGCCGGGACCACCGACGATAGGCCCACCGCCACGATTTGTGGGTAACAAGCAGTGCCGATTCCTTTCCCTTAACAGGTAAAAGTTTCTGCTGATGGGTAGTTTTACAAATGGGCTTTGTGTCCGTATCGTATCCGTATCCAAGGACTATGCTTCAATTTGGTTATGTTGGGCTTGATGTATACTCCAGATTTCTAAAATATTTTCCGGAGCAAACCAAAAAATTATAACATCAGTGGCCTGAATCCTGTCAATGCTGTATAAAGTAGTGCTAATTTCCAGCAAGCAAATGAAGGCTTTCAGAACTTAAAAGAAAGGATATGCAGGTGACTAAGTAAGGTTAAGTCACGTCTCAGTCAACCAGGATAATGTGTATCCTATTTTCTGGAAAAATTCGACAGAGTTTCGTTTGTTTTCGGTCTAGCCCGACATCACGTCTCAGTCAACCATCACAACAAAGCATACAGGTTCAATAATAATCCAAACTCATGCCGGTCGCACATTGCAATTGAAATGAAAGTTTTCAAATACAAACAAGTTGAATAAACAATATGGCATCCGCTAATTTGGCGGACATGAATACACTATGCTTTACAAAAGAGGCATGAGCCGAAAATAATAATCGTCGTCGTCTAACTTAAGCTCTATATACAAGCAAAATGAAAAAAAAAAAAAAAATCCTAAGTTTTGCTAGCATCTCTTATTGCATTTCTTGGGTGGCCGCTTTAAGGCACCTCTGCCTCTTCTCCGAGCTTGCACAAACGAGACATGTGTTGTTATTTGACTATATGGAGTCCACTGCATTTCCGGTCAGGTGTTGTTTTCTTTTTCCATTACACTCTGGCCAGCCTTGTTGATTCATTGATGATGGCTTTGAGAACTAGTCCACAAATTACTCATCAAAGATCACTCCAGCAAGAGTCGCCGGACTCGGATATGATGAACGGAGAGAGGTAGACAAGTTTCCAACAACACTAAACTGCAAGAGGTGTTAACTAGAAGTTAGATGCCGAAATTGAACTAGAGAATCAGTATTTGATACTAACAGTCTAACAGAAGTATAACATCAAATGAACAATGGACTAGAGCCATTGTAAAGAAACAGAAAACACAAGGGGTGAGTAAACCATGACCTTACAATAAGAATTGGGGTATCCCAATAATAATTAAACAGATTCCCATCACAGGTCTCGTGAACAAATAATCCCAATAATTAAACACGGGTATCCCTTATGAGATTGACACAAATTGGAGATTAACACAAGGAATTTTTCTAAGTCAGAAGGAAGAAACAATAATAACGAATCTGTTCCTGCTTCCAGAAAATTTCAACTCAATAAACTCCCAACATTTCCTTAGATTCACTTTGGGGCATTTTTATGAAAGGAAAACACTCTCCAACATTAGTCTTTATCAATTATCAAAGATGCCTTTCACAAATTGACAAACACACCTTATGAAATCTGGAAAAAAAAAAACCCTAATTTTTCCGTGTGTGCCCATTAATGAAAGAATCAAATATGGATTACTGGAAGAGGGAAGTGAGAGAGAGAGATACCTGCGAGAGAGAAGATATGGTGGTCGTGCGTCGGTGGTGGTAGGGGTGGGTTTGGAGTCGGCCGTCGGTGGTGTTAGGGGTTGCTCGTCGGTGGGCCGTCAGTCGTGGTAGAGGTGGGATAGGGGTTGCAGGTCGGTGGTTTCAGATGGAGGAGAGAGAAGAGAGGATATCGTGGAGGTGGTGGTGCGTCTGTGGCGCGGGGGGTGGGGGAGGCTGCGTCGAGAGGGAGAAGAGGAGATTTTTCGTTTTTTCCAGGAATTCCAGAAGAAGAGAGGAGAGAGAGAATGTATACGCATTTTGAAATTTGAAATTTCATTTTTCATTTTTTGGTCTTGATTTGGTCGAAGGGGGAAGGGAAGGCAAGTGGGTCCCTTCATTTTACACGTCGGATCGGGATGGCCTTCAGGATTTCATTCAGTGCTGATAGCAAAATTCGACTGAAAGGCACCATATGACAATCTCCGGCACTGTAGTTGCAAGATTGAAAAAGGAAAAGGAGTGCCTTGGTACAGTGAAAGTGGGACTGCTTGTATATATATATATATATATACACCGGCGATCCTGTCAAGGATCCCGGATTTCCCGGATTGAGGCCTTTTCGGTGTTTTAATGCTTTTACAAATTGTTTTGGGGAAATCTGAGCCGTCCAATGTGTTCAAAAGGTGTTTTCCAAGGTCCATGCGGGAAATCTTCAAAAAAAAATACCGGGAAGGGCTTGATCCAAGTAGTTTTTCGCAAAAACAGTAAATATAAAGTTTTTGCGAAAACCGCTTGGATCAAGCCCTTCCCGGTATTTTTTTTCCAAGATTTTCCGCGTGGACCTTGGAAACACCTTCTGAACACATTGGACGGATCGGATCGTCAAAAAAATATCGGGAAGTGGAGTCCCGGATCCGGGACTCCCGGACTAGAACCGGACTCATATATATATATATATATATGATATATTTTTGGTTAAAAGGAAACATTCATAAATAAAGTTACAAGTGCAGAGTTCTTGAGTATTTGACACTCCTTGCATCATCTTCTACTTCAAAATTAATTATAGTACCATTTTAGGAATTGAAATCTTCATGCATGGACCTAGCTTCACCACTAGGATGTCGGCGCACTTGTTGCACTCTCTAAATATGTGTTGCGACAGAGGGGACCCGAGCTCCTCAAGAAGTCACTTGAAATATTTTGTCATTCTATAAGTTATAGAATGGCAAAATATAATTAACTAAGAGGAAATGATTTTTCTGATTTATAATATCAGTCATTCAGCCTTAAAAAAAATATGAGAAATTTATTGAAATGGTCCCTCTAGTTTAACTCCAGTCTCGAATTCGTCCCCCACCTTTCAATTTCACTCTAACGACCCCTATAGTTTCAATTTTGGTCGAATTGAGTCCAAAAGTTAACTTCCGTTAGTAAAGTTAACGGAAATCCCAATTTGGGGTTTTTTGAGGGGTAGAACAGAACAAAATTATAAAATTGATAGGCAAAAAAAATTCACCAAAATGTGTGTTGTATGCATGCCATCATCCATACACTAGGCATTTGCTCATTCTCAGCCTACCTAAGAAGAGATATAGACACTGCAACCCTAGAATTATTCGTTAGGGTGAATTTTGGTGAATTTTTTTTGAATTTTGGTGAAATTTTTTTGAATTTTGGTGAATTCTTTTTGCCTCTCGATTTTATAATTTTAGTAATTTTTTTTTTTTAGATTTGCAGAGGGTAAAAAAGGGGTAAGAGGAGATAAGGTTTGTTATTGGGCAAGAGGGAGGGCAAAATGTCTATTTTACCCCTAAAAAAACTCCAAATTGGGATTTTCATTAACTTTACTAGCGGAAGTTAACTTTTGGAGTCAATTCGACCAAAATTGAAACTACAGGGGTCGTTAGAGTGAAATTGAAAGGTGGGGGACGAAATCGAGACCGGGGTTAAACTAGAGGGACCATTTCGATAAATTTCCCAAAAAATATTCATAACAGTAATTTAAATTTGTTAAAAAAACTGTTACTAATTAGAGTTTTTTATTTTATTTTATATTCCGACATAACTTTTAAAAAAAAATTTCCAATCATTCATGGTTGCTTTGTTTAATGATGATGATTGCTGAGCTAGTCCCCTCTCCCATGTCCCGACCCTTTTAGAGCATCCACAACAATGCTCTCTATCTCCCTCCCATCCCTATTTTAGGGAGCCAAACCCCAAAACTAGCCTCCAAGAGACTCTCTAAACCCCTCCCTAAAATACAAAAGTGAATAGTACCTCCCTAAAATCTCCCTCATTTAGGGAGGCACTATTCACTCCCTACCCATTTTTTTATTCTTTCTCTCTCTCCCTTCCCCTCTTTGCCATAGCTTTCTCTTTTTTTTTTCTTTTTTTATTCTTTCTCTCTCTTACTTCTCCCCCATATATTATATTTTATTAAAAATAGGGAGGGTAATAGGGAGGATTGTTGGAGACATGGATTGGTAAAATGAAAAATGTGTACTGTTCACTACTTTTTTTAGAGAAAAATTTGAGTCATCTGTTGCACTTGGTCTTATGATGGAGTGTTAGATACACGCATGTATATATGGACCTCAAGTGGTAGCTTAAGTGGAATAATAGTGATCCGCGATCTGCTGTAAATCCAGAAATTTTAAGTTCAAAAAAAAATAAAAAAGCAATCTTTTGGGGTAGGCCGCAAAAACTTTTCTTGTAACTTCCCTAGTCACAGTGTGGATGTGGTATGCCTTTAACCAGACAAAGAATAAAAATAGTTGAAATGCGTGCAAACTGACTAAGACACTTCGGACCGCCAAAAATATCCGAGTAACGGAGTTCGGGATTTCCTTTCAAAAGATGCAAGTTCAACTTTTATTTAGAAATTGACTTGAGGGTTATTTCATCCTTTCACCATATTTAGAATTGAAACCCGATAATTACCTAGCTAATACACATTAAACGAAAACAAAATTGATAGAGACAAAACCCAAGACATTCATGTTCTAATGAGAGATTGAGAGTGTGTGTATCCTTACATATATATTTGACGCACGTAGACGCACATATATTCATGTCGTTCACGTACAACATCTAATGACTCAAAACTTATTAGTGTTCGAATGTCTGTGTCTCAAGCATTACTATTAAGTCAGGCGTGCTTTTCGTACGTGTGTGTGTACATCTATATTTGGATGTGCTCAAAGGTTTTTCAAAATTTGTGTTTATTATTTATGAAGAATTAAAGTGGTTCTCTGAACCACCGAAGTCTTTCCAAAACAGAATAATGATCATCATAACATACACATCAACACAACCCCACTCACACACGGCCAGGGTGTGGAGCCCGCATGTGGGGCCCATGTGGGACCCACACCCCATGTGAGTGGGGTTGTGGTTGATTGACATGGCCAGAGAAGCCATATCACAATCATTTTTGTGCCAAAAAAGCAAAACTCAACCGAAAAAATTAATTATGGTATGGTATGCATTAATGAATGTGCATTTACACAACTTTAAGTTGTAAACTTGTTGTCAATATATACACCATATGGACATTAATGATGCCATCTATGAACCACTTGTAAAGCTGTCTTACTACATTTCTTTTTTCGAGCTCAGCGGATTCAGTCCAGTTTACAAGCACCTCGTCCACTAATCTCATTCCTGGTTTAGTCAAAAGCAGTCGACAGTCCATCCAAACCTGAAATAGAGAATTATTTATAAAAAATTCTTTTCTTGTTGCCTGACCACAAGAATCGACCATTGATCAACTTTTCAACTTTCCAAGGAGCGAATTCACTAACTGACCTAATTAACAGTGGGCCTGCTGTCATATGATATCGACTGTTATCTGTATTGTTTACAAAAACACAAGGGTCAGCGCGCTGTCCGTGCACTTTTTCAAAGTGTGGTCATGATAAGTGTAGAACAGCAGCATCTTTATAGAATTGAAAAATGGTCCATTGGGTTAGGTACAATGAGTGACGATTTTTAAAATGTTTTTGTTATGGCGGTGCATGTCACCTTCACATGACCCCCGTGGGTTGTTAATTTGTTTATTAAAAACTTTTATTTTTTTTGTTTTTATGTGTTGAGTACTTTTGTTAACCAATGAGAAATGCTACTTAACATTTTAACTAATCTTTTGACAAGTATTTTTTGGGGACTAAAGCCTTGTTCGTTTTGGTTTTCAAGAACCGATTTTCTCAATTATTATTCAATTATTACCCTTATTTTTAAATATTATTTTTATTTTTCTCTCTATCTCTCTCCAGTCATTAATACCTATTTTTTTAATTATTATTCCTATTTCTCCCATAATCATTACAAAAACCAAAACTCAAAACTCAAACCAAACACAACCGAATTTTTTTAGGGCAATGAAAATATTACTCTGACTTAGTATCTCATAGGTAGAAAATCGCCATCGAAATTTGAATGCGCTAGCCATTCGAGAATTTCTGGATCTACGTTTCACAAATAGGAACTGGTTAAGATAAATTAAAGTACAATCCGCAGTGCTTTTAATACTTAAATTCTTCTTTATATTACATAACCAAACTAAACAACACATAAACATCGACACAAGATTTTTGACAAATTTGCTTCTTTTTTTTTTTTCCCTTCTCTTTAATTCATGCCATCCAAACACGAAGAGAAGCCTTGTGCATGATTGCACTTTTTGCATAACAAATCTCCTTCATTTTTTCACTACTTAACAGGTACAAAAGAATAAAGGAAAAGAGAAAATTGCAATTAACAGCTTTTTTTTTCATTTGCCAAGAAAAAAAAAACTTTGCAATTAACAGCTTTAATAGACTCGAATTCAGGAATCATACAAAAACAATTTTATTGACTATCTAATGTATACCATCACATCTTGATCGTCCGTCTTAGAAATCAATAGTCCGGATTTTGAAATGCACTTCTACCGGTCAAAAAGATCTTTGACCAGTAAGAGTGTATTTCAAATCCGAAACATAGAAAAAAAAAAAAGAAGCATTTGGACGGTTGGAATGTGGTGACGTACATGTGGAGTACCGAGAGGCCATAGTATAGTTGTTTTTTTTTTGATCAAAATAGTATAGTTGTTTCAATCACCAATTTCTTTGGTGGAAAGCATTAACGATAGAGGACCCAACATCACCCATCAGATCATGCGAGCTAGATGTGCACTAGCCAAATTAATTTTGAAATTGTGCCCCCCAGGTTTGTAGAAGTTTCACAGTAGGTCACCAGTTAAATCAGATGAGCGTGGGATGCACTTTGAATGTTTTGGCATTTTCGTTGGGTGCTGCCCTCTACTATTTGTCTTTTAGTTTTGGTCCCCTTTCTTTTTTGAAAGGAAAAACAAAGCCCTTAATTATGTACGTTTATATTTGTTGTATATCAAAAAATATCTAGTAAGTGCTCCCTTATATAGGCTACGGTGCAGGATTTTTTGTCCGGGATTGAATTTCGACGATCCAAACTGTTAGAATATTTATCAAAAACGGCTCGGATCAAGCCCTTCCGGGTAAATTTTTTTTTTTTTTGACGAATCGTCGCGTTGGACCTTAAAAACACGTTTTAAATACATCTAACGTTCGGATCGTCGAAATTCGATCCCGAACAAAAAATCCCGCACCGTAGAGTTTAAAGGAGCCCTTATGGGATATTTGTTGTATATCTATATTTTTTTTTTTGAAAATTTAACATTCCATTATTTAGCTTACATGTGAATGGTATTTACCTAACATAGATAATAGATCCTAGCAATACTTATTTGACACCTTCAAGTGTGTCGAAACAGATCATGTTTCTTAATGGTAAAACCTTGTATGGACTCTCAGAAAATAGGGCCCCAAAAATGTCGAGGTGCACATTTATTTATTTTTTTGGTTAAATATATGCGCAGTCGAGGTGCACCCAAGTATGGTACTTAAAAAAATTAGAGGGGCAAATAGAATCACCCACGATAGAAATTCCCAATCAAGGAGGACCAGCTGGCTCCGATGTTTATGTAACGAGGATTATTGTACTGCAGATATTGAATATTTCTTATCCTCCAAATCCTTATAAAGCTTACATGAGATTACAAGATTCGATAAAAGAAAATCGTAATCACGTCTAATAAATATTTTACAAACAATCCTAAACCTTTGATTGTCTTCGAAGTTTTAGTCGTGACCTAAAGTCACATATATAATTTGTGTGAGTGTGCGTGAGCGGGAGTGAGAAAGGGTTTTTGAATCACATCTCAAATATCCAACATTTGCAAGAGCACTGGACTGAGAGCATCTTTAGGAGCCGGGTCTCCTCTGTTAGGAGCTCAGTCTCCTTTGTTACCGCTAGGGTTTTATCCTCACCCTTTAGCCGCCGCCCCTCTCCTCCATTATTAACACCACAGATCTCACCCATCTTTTCCCCTCTCTTCCTTCCTCCTTCTGATCTCTGTTTTTGGGGGTGGGGTTGCCGCCCTCGCACCCCACCCCCCGCCTGGCTCTTTTGCCGGCCACCGGTCTTCAACCCCCCTGCCAGTCTACCTCCATCCGCCACCTACCCCCACCGTCCATGCCCACCAGCCGCCACCACCCTTCACTGGCCCACCGCTACCTACCAACACCGTTCTCCATCTACCCCGCCACCTAACCCCACCGTCCTCCATGCCCACCAGCCACCAACCGCCACCAACCCACCATCATCCTCCATCTCCACCTCCATCTTTGACCCCTCCTTCACCATTTGTCTCAGGGCTTTTTCGGTAGATCTGACGGAGGGTTGAATCTCGGGTGGTTTGGCCTCCCCCGATGCAATAAAGCTTCAGATCCGCAGGCGGCCGGCCATGGAGCTTGGGCTTCTTCCCGGGGAAGCGACTGATCGGTGAACTCGCTGCAACTCGGTGTGACTCGGTACACCCAATGAGGTGACTCAGTGGGGTAACACGGCTACATCAGTCTTTGGGTTCCTGATTAGTTTGGTTTGGCTTTATTTCTGCTTAGTTAGTATTTCTGTTTAGTTAGTTTTTCTCGATTACTCTGCGTTGTATTGCTATATGGATTGAGCTGGGAATCCGTTGGGATTCTTTACCGCTTGCCTGTGAATAGGATTCATAATCCACGTCCCTGGTGTCGGGTCGGGTTCTGGCGGTGTGTCTGAGAGTCGGTAGCCTAGTGTCTCTTGCCGTACTCATGTCACTTGCTAGTGGTTTTTGTCTCTTTCCTGTCTTTCGTTGTAATCGATGCCGTATGGCGTTTTGAATGATATGCTGACATTTTCAAAAAAAAAAAAAAAAAAAACATTTGCAAGAGCGCAGATCGATTGAGAACTCGAACGCAAAGCATGATGAAGGATTATGAGACTTAGGTGATGACACTTTTGAAAGTTATTATATGTTGATGAAGGATTATGAGACTTAGGTGATGACACTTTTGAAAGTTATTATATGTGAAAAAACCAACCTGTTTGAGAACGCTACATGATCGGCTTGGTGAATATAGAGAGGGCGAATTGCACTTTAAGCTTGAATATATTTTTGAAGCACTTAAAATTTCAAATCAAAACTAAATTTGAACAATTCACTGTTTGGCTAGCTCAAAGTCCTTTACTAGCCCTCCAAACATCTGCTGAAAAGAAAAAAAATGGTCCAATATATGAAAAATACAATTCCCAAAAAGCATACTATACGAAATTTTATCTTCTGATATTGACACTTCCCAAATCGTAATTAAGTGGCACTCCAAAAGGGGATGCCAGTATCAATACTTACATATACTTGATATTGACATTCCCTTGACACTCCCCAATAAGGGGGTGTCCCACTAACCCAGTTTTTTGAAAAAATTGGTTTTTTACGATTTTTTATGTGATGTGTTGTGAGATAATGACTTGTCTCGATGTTTGAAAAAAACAATTTTTTGTTAATTGAACACCCCCTAAGTCAATAACTCCCTAATATTCGGGGGAGTGCCAATATTAATTTCATATATAAGACATAAATCATGTGCTACTACAAAGCTGGAGAGCTCTTACACCAATAATCATAACCACTACGTAGACTACATAAAAAAAAGAAAAGAAAAGGCAAGTGTAGCTCAAAAACAAAAGGGAAAGTGTAGTTCATAAAACAAAAGTAATTGGGTGCTATGAAGTCTTTAATTTAGAATGGACGAGGTACTCCGAATTTGGACCTATATTTGCTCCAATTAATTGTTTGAATTTGTTCAAAAATTCTTACCGTAAAAAATTTCTGAGCAAATCTAAATCGTTAATGATACTAATGTATGATTCAGACTTGGACCGCAAAGCATCCGAATCAAAACTTAAACGAAAAACGTTACTCCTTCCGTTTCAAATTACTGATCACTTTTGGGAATTCCAATTTTTTAAGCGGACATGCAATAACTGCATTCATTTAATGCATTCACATTAAATAGATTCATTAATTTCCAACAATACCCTTTTATTTCAACTTTTGAAATAAAATGATTGTTGTTGGTAAAGAGATTATTTTGGAAAATTGAATCAATTTTATTTTGACTTTTCAAACAGGACAAACAATTTGAAATATTCCAAAATAGTATAAGTGCCAAGCAATTTAAAACGGAGGGAGTAAGATTCGTAAACTTTCTCCGAAAACTTACATGAAATATAAATGAACGGCTGAGATCCAGGAATAAACTGCTTAGATATTTTCTTAAACATTGTCGAAAAAAAAATTCCTGAACCATGCTACTCCTCGAAGGAAAACACCGACACATATTCAGGCATGAAGACAACAACATCCCCCCATTGGCAATGGACAGTTGTCCAACTACATAAAGATAATACTCTCACCGTCCCAAAATGAATGTTCTTTTTTGAAACTCGTGCTATTTTTCAAATGTTCTATATCTTTTAATTTATAATTTTTTCCGTAACTATGAGAACTTTGTAATATAGAACTCGTCGAGAACTATCAAAAATCCATATTGAATATTTTTGGAGATTCATATTAAAAATATAAACAATTAAAAATGACACGAATTTTAAAAATGGACACTCAATTTGAGACGGAGGGATTAATAATGGGATTCTCGATTTGTCTTTTGACTCATTCTCCCCCAATATTCTCTCTCTCTCTCTCTTCCCCCAATGCCACCACGGCACTCCTCCATTCTCAAGCTCATCAACAACCAAAGGAAAACACAGGAGCAGCAGCAAAAGAAAAGAGGATCTGAGAAAAACACCATGGGAAACCCATTCAAAGAACCTTCTTCTCTCACTAAGAAGCTCTTCCCTTACATCCTCTACGCTCTCCTCCCCATCGCTTTCATTCGCTTGTACTTCTACCCCATTCCCATCTCACTCTCCTCATCTAATCAGATCCCCCAAAATACCCCTACTCTCACCACCACCGCCTCCTCCTCCTCCTCCTCCGTTTCTCCTCCTTCAACAGGTACTTGTATATACTTTAAACATATCACATGTGTGTATACATCTATGTATGTATTTACTTTTTGTGGGTTTTCTGAAATTTTATCCAGATTTTGTGTATAACCTTTTCTCGACCCATTTGACCTGATGAACGGTGAGGTTATCTCGCATTTAAGCCGAGCCGCACAAAAAGAAATCTTTTTTCTTCTTTTGAGGGCATTTTTGGTAGCTGGATGTTTTCATTTTGAATTCTGCAGTTCTAGTTTTTGGGAGCTAATATAAAATCAGAAATGAACTGCAATGCAGAATTAAAATTCATTTCCAGATGAGGTTTTTAAATTCTTACTATGTCTTCAATACAAAACCATTATGTAAAATTTATTCTGCACTGAACATATTTTTTCAGATTCTTATAATAATTTACAATTCAGAATTCATAAATTAAAACCACTTGGTGTTTTTTCTTTTCTGATATCTTTTTCGGTTTCCCTGTTAGTAGCAAATTTTTTTTTTTTTTTTTGCATATGAGATTAATTTGATAAAATCGTTGATGGGTGGTTGTCTGTTTTGCAGAAGATGAAAGGGAAAGTGCTCAAATCACCTGCGACTACTCCAATGGCAAGTGGGTCCCAGACAAACTGGGTCCACTATACAACGACACCAGCTGTGGCGCCATTAAAGAAGGACGAAACTGCATGAGCCATGGACGCCCTGATTTGGGTTACCTATTCTGGAGGTGGAGCCCCAAACAATGCAATATTCCCAGGTTTGACCCCCAAATTTTCCTCAAATTACTGAAAAACAAGCACTTGGCCTTTGTGGGTGATTCAATGGCTAGAAATCAACTGGAGTCTCTGCTTTGTATGATATCATCTGCCTTTTCTCCTGAATTAGTTTATAGTACTGGAGAAGATAACAAATTTCGCCGGTGGCATTTTCCTTCTCACAATGTCAACGTATCGATTTATTGGTCACCGTTTCTTGTTAACGGTACTGAAAAAACCGAGGAAAAGAATTACAATACGCTTCACTTGGAATCCATCGATGAACGATGGGCGTCCGAATTGGATCAGATCGACATGGTTGTGTTATCGATCGGGCATTGGTTTTTACTTCCGGCCGTGTATATGTATGGTGATGAGGTACTAGGTTGCCACTTCTGCGCCGGTCAAAACTATACCGAGATCGAATTTTACGACGTGTTTGGGAAGGCTATTAAGACTACCCTCCATACCATAATTGAACGGCGTGGAGGGGGAAAGGGCATTGATGTAATTGTGACGACATTTTCGCCCCACCATTTCGAAGGCGAGTGGGACAGGTTTGGGGCTTGTCCCAAGACTGAGCCTTTCGAGGAGGAGGAAAAGAAGCTTGAAGGCATGGATGCGGAGATGAGAAAAGCCGAGTTAAAAGAAGTGAAAGCCATCAGCGACGGTGATAAGAAACACGCGAAATTACGATTAGAGGCTTTGGATGTGACGAAATTGGCATTACTGAGGCCGGATGGGCACCCTGGACCATATTTGTACGCTAATCCTTTTGCCTATGGGATTGGAGATCGGGTGCAAAATGATTGTGTTCATTGGTGCTTACCGGGGCCTATAGATTCATGGAATGAGATTTTGTTAGATGTGATGGTGAGATGGGCAGGGCAGCCTAGGAGAGAAGGATGAGATTTATTTGGGAATCACATGGTCAAAATGAGGGTTTTCATTGGTTTGAATCTTGAACTTTTTTTTTATGAAATTTTCAAATAGAAAAGGAAAGGGAATGGTTTGGCGAATTCGTCACACATTTATTTTCCCTTTGCTTTTCTTAACTTCTCGCAAATTTCACAACAAATTTTAAGATTAAAACATGACATTACCTAAGTTATTTTTTATTTATTTTCGAATGAGTTGGGAGGAGTCATCGGTGAGACTCGAATCCAGATATCACACCTGGCAAGCTGATCCTTAACCAGCATTTTCTTCCAATTGGGTGGTGTTTATTGGTTTTGATGAGATCCAAAAGAAGAGGTTATTGGTTAGATCTTTTCTTGGACCTTGGGTGACCTCCTGTTGTTGAGGAAAGAAAATGGAGAAGGGAAGGTAGAGAGAATTGTGGAGTGGGAGGCAAATACAAATGTGCAAAAGATGGGGGTACTGGTATGGTCCATGGAATGGGTTTACATTACATGATATGTACAAATGAAATTAATACCCAGGCTCAGGATATTTAAATTTTAAGCTACATTGGTTGGCCCTATTGTTTCTCTGAGAATCTAGAAAATGTGAAGCTTGGCCTTCATAGCAAGGTGTTTGTTTGCCTTCAATTTCTTGTGTCTTCATTTGCTCCATGCAAGTTCCTTGTATAGCGAAATTCGTGTGACATATATGTTTTGACACAGATTTGAAGTCGTTTGATGTATGTAGGTCTCACATGTAGTGATAAAGCTTGCACGAATCAAGACGGTTATGTGTCCAGACATTCGTGTCCGTATCTCTGTTCTTAGACTTGAATATGTATATCACTTCCAATAATTGGACTTCGATGAGAGAGAGCCATAACATGATATTCTTAAGCTTGTTTCCTTATTTTTTGGGCATGTGATGTACTATGTCAAAAAAGTACTGGTCCTAGCCCCCGAGAGGTTGCTAAGGTAATGGGATGATGAGCTATTGTGGTGGGGTAGGTTTTCTCCTTAGGAAAGCAAGCCACCGAAAGTCGCGCTAAGTAGGGTTTCGGCGAGAGCACCTGCAAAACTTAAAGAACGTTAGCCTACCCGGCCAGGGTTTGGCCAGAATTAAGTCAGAGACTGAGTGTAGTAGAAGAGAAGAAACTAGGGTTTCGGGAGTAAGATTGTGTGTACCTTTAGTTGAGGGTGAAACCCCTTTTTATAGGCTCTCCTCTCTTGGCGTCCAAGATAGCTAGCCCGTCCGGAATACACTCGTACCCCTAAATCTCCGGAGCTTCACCCTTATCGGGACACTTGATGACGCTTATCAAGGTAGCTTTCCCGATTAGGCGGACTCCAATCTCAACTAGATCCCCATCTCTGGAGCTTCGCCTTTATCGGGATACTTGATGATGCTTATCAAGGTAGCTTCCCCGATTAGGGCGAAATCCTTAAAGTAGCTTCCCCAGTTAGGGCGGACTCCTCAAGCTAGCTTCCCCGGTTAGGGTGGACTCCTATGTGAAGTAGATCCATTAAGCATCTTCTAGAATAATCTCTACGCGACCGGACTTTTACTCCGCCTATTGAGACGGTCCATCCTGACTAGGCCTAGTCCGTCCAGGTCACGCTCCTTTCTAGCTCGCTCTGCTAGTTTGACTCAACTAATTCGGGGGCCCAAAATGTGGCCCACCTCAGCTGTAAATTCAGACATTTTGAATTTAAAATTTAGCAATCTCTTGGGGTAGGCTTCTAGACAGAAATCTTTTGTGAATCCCATGGTCCCGGCGTGGATGACCTATGTTTGACCATACAAGAGAGGAGAGTATTCGATATATGCGTAAGTTGGCCCACACACCTCTAATCTTTTAAAAAATAAAATAAGTGTAGTGGTCCTGCTTTTGGCAATGGCATGAAAGTAGCACTACTACTTTGGGACCACTCTTTCTCATCCTTGTTGAATTATTTTACCCCCGGTTAATATAATTCATTGGTTAGGTAATTAGGTAAACAACCCATGTCTTTTCTGTTTTGTTTAGCATGTTTTTCTTTTCCTCTTTTTGTGTTATACTCGTATCAATTTCTGGAAGAGCAGATCAAAAAAAAAAAAAAAAATTACTGGTACAAGTTGAGAGCATCCATTTTACACAGGGAAAGATTGAGTAGCAAGGGCCGACTATGAATTTTCGGGAGACTGAAGCGAACTTTGAGAATGGAGCTATCCGCATAATTAATAAATTAAAACTTTAAAAGATAATATCAACTTTGAAAATAAAATGACAAACACTCAAAAGATATAGTAACAAAAACTTTGATTATTTTTCATTAATTGAAAAGGTATTACTTAAAAATCACTCTTTCCACATTTTTAATGGTAAAAAGCAGTAATTAAGCTCTTAATACTTATTTTACTATATAAACATAATATAAAAGCATAAATTTTTAAAACCCCCAAAATTAAAGGGCCCGCTAAGGTCGCATCTTCTATTTATGTCCAAAGTCGGTCCACAACTTGAACTCAAGTCATGAATGGCATTGCGAAGTACTTCAATATTTCTGAATTAAATCGAGACACGTATATGCTAATCCGAGCACTTGTTCTTTAAAAAAGCGCAAGTAGTCTTCCTTCCATAGTTCCATCTCATCTTTTAAAGTGAGAGGGTCCACTGGTGTATTCGAGTTCCTGGGCATCCAAATCAACTTTATCTTAAGCTTATTTGTGAAGAAACACCTAAGGCTACACTATGGTCATCTAAACATTATGGCCGTCTTTTTACAAGATGGGCCAATTGGCTATTACAATAAGGAAAATGAAATGGCTATGAGAACTTTGTAATCTGATTTTGACAGGGCATCAATGAGTAGTTATTCTGTGACTTGAGAGCACCGCCACGTAACATTCCGAATTATTTTAAAACAACACATTTATGTGGCGTTCATATATTTAATTGTAAATCTCATGAGAATTTGTATTAGTGGAGTGTTCCGAAACACGTGCTGTGCTCCGGACTATCGAATAATTTCACGGCATCAATTGCTTTACAAAAATTGTCACCAGTTTTTTTCTCCTATCTCTTTAACACCATCTATAGGGAGGGAGGGTTCAATTTTTAGAGGCAATGGGTAAATTAGCACCGGGATGGTATCGGAAAATTATTACTTACAGTGATGTGGAGTAAAACACTAAGGCCCTGTTTGGATGCCGGAGATGGCACCCGGATATGTCAAGAAGCCGGATTTGTAATCCCGGTCCCACACATATCCGGTGTTTGGTTTGCACAATTGAGAAGTCGGATTTGGCAAGGCTGGATTGCAAATCAGGGGGGAAGCCGGATTTGCCAACGCTAGCCTTACCCCTGTCGTTGGCAAATCCGGGTGAAAATGGGTCCATTTTACCCCTCCAAATCCACCCATGTCCTTACAAATTACAACCAGGGAAAATGGAAAAACATAGAGAAAAAAAAGAAAGCAAATGAAGGGAGAAGCGAGAGAGAGAGAGAGAGAGAGAGAGAGAGAGAGAGAGCTACCGGCGCTGTGGTTACCGGAGCCACCATTGTTGCCGCTTCTCTTACCGTAGCTGCTGGTTTTGATTTCTGCTGTTACCGGAGATGCAAAGCTTCTGGCTTTAATTTCCATTGTGCTGGGTTTGATCGGTGGAGTTTGCTATAGAGGATCCGTAGGTGGGTTTGGATTGAGAAATCAGAGAGAGAGAGAGAGAGAGAGTAAAGTAATTTTGTACTCGGATGAATTTGGACCAAGTAAAGCGTGCATCCATTTTTCGATAAAAAAAAAAAAGGTGCAGTCATTTATTTTTCTTGAATCTGGAACCAACTAAAAAAATTATACTGTACAAATTATGCAAATGTATTTTAAAGAGTATTTACATTGGGGGCAAATTAGTCATTTGACAATTTATCCTATCATATCTACCTTCCAAATCCCCCTTTTTAAAATACCATCCAAACGCCGGATTACAAATCCACCCTTCTTAGGAGGTGGGCCCACCCTCATTACAAATCCACCCTCATTATAAATCCACCATCAAATCCGCCCTCATTACAAATCCACCCAAAATCAAATCCGGCATCCAAACGGGCCGTAAAAGGACTGGATAATCACTCGATATCTGTCATTGTATTTCCTATTTGGAGCCCAAGTGCTTGCCGTGATAGGTAGGGCTGTCAAAAAAATCCGCGAATCCGATCCGGACCCAACCTAACTGTAGATTTTGGATTGGATCTGTGGATTAATGGTTTGGACATGGATTGAAAAATTAGAAAACTGTGTTTCGCGGTTTGGTCCATGGATTTTCATAAAAGAACACGTGGATAAAATAAAACCGGACTGTGAAAAAAGGTTAAAGTGCCCGAATACAACAATAAAGCACACAACTTGAGGGCCAAAGCCCAAATTCCTACAAAAAAATAAATCCCAAATGGGCCAAAAGTACAGGTAAAACAATGAAGCCCAAACAAAGAAAACCCTAATACACGCCGCCGCACCGCCATTGGATACCACCATCAGACAAGGCCAAACCACCACCCAAGGACTATCTCCCTTGGCAAACCACCACGCTACTGACAGCCACACCACCCAGGAGAATAGACCGAAACGCATAAACATTAATCACTTGCCACTGATGCTCAACCCGACCGTTACCTAGAGTATTTCTGAAAAAACAAAGATATATTTATATATCTGTTGATATTCCTTTTCTTTAAGGGGAAAATAGTTTTTATTTAACAAAAGCGAAACTGTTACAACTTACAACCAACCTGGCCTTATCTGATTTGCGTGGAGGTCCTTTGGCCCACTGGTCGCCTAGCTAGGTGGTGTTGTAGTGACGGCCTGTCCTAATCAGACAGTCGCAGCAACTTGAGAACCCCAATGGTCACACCCATGGGGGGTTGCTACGCTGGTCGCCCATTCCCATCATTTTTCCAGTTAAAAAAAAAAAAAAAACTGGCCTTATCTAGGGTAGTGGCTCCAAAAATAGTAAAAAAAAAAATTCAATTTCACAAATATCAAAACCCCGTTGATAAATCTTATATGTTCCTGATAAATAAACTACACTTAAATTTCTCAGACCATAAAGTACATGGATTTAATGTATAAGAGTTTAGGCCGCGTATCAGTCCCAGCGTGACTGATCATTCTCTCGAACCAACTATTGATTATCGTCTACATATTTCCTTACCAACTAGCTAAGAAGTTGTATTTAACAAAATGCGCGTTAATTGAAACACAATTTTATTTGCCATTTTACTCTGTTGAATTAACAATTCAAATTAAGTGCTAGTACTATATAACTTAGGAGCAAGTGGGTTTGAGCTGGGATCTGAATGTTCAATAGTTGAAGTGAAGCAAGTTGGGTTTAGAATGAACCATGATGGGAGCGAGGGCTAATTTAAGGGTAAAAAAATGTCTGTCCCAAAATGTTTGTTCAGTCTGAGAAAACTAAAAAAATAACACAAATTTTTCTTGAAATTTTTTAAAAAATCAATATTAAAAAAAGTCAACAATTTACTCATTTTGAATTTGTGAAAAAAGTTTGAATTTTTTCTCGAAAGTTCTTGTTTGAAACTTTAATTTAAGTTTTCCATGCACACCCCAATTATCCGCCTCGGCATGCAAAGCTGAAAGCCCGGTGTGAAGCCCGCGATGATATGGGACTGTGTTGTATGATATGGGGCTCCGTTGGGTTTCTTCACTGAGAGAAAAACTCTGAATTCTGATGCCTCAATCTGCCCACTGTCATTTGGGTTATAAAAAAGAGATGAAGGAAAAGAAATCATAGCAGGGACGTTTGTAACAATGCCGTAAAGAAGTCCCTTTGGAGGTACGTTTCTCTTTATGAACTCAGCTTCTTGCCCCAAATTTTCATTCTTTCATTGTTCATTTGGAATGATGTTCTCTGTTTTACACTGGGTTTTTATGGGTTATGGGTTTATCAACTATATCCACTCTGTTCACTTCACATTTTCAAAAAAAATTTCAAAAAAATTCTTTCCTTATCTCTCATCTCTCCAATCATTAATCACATTTCTCTCTCTACTCATACCCCTTTCTCCAATCATTAATTCTCATTTCTCTCTCTATCTCTCTCCAATTATTACACATCTCTCTAATTATTACTTTTTCCAAAAACTCATCCAAACACTATCTCAAAAATATTTCTCAAAATATTATTCTCAAAATTCTCAACCAAACAGATCATCTTTGACGGAAAAAATGTTACATTTGGGTGAAATATGTGCTCAGTTTTGTTTTTTTGGCTTCTTCAAGTTGTGGTCTTTGGGCCTTTTGCATGGTGTAAGCAAAGGAAAACGGAAAGTTTTTCAATTGAGGATAGAATAGGAAGCCACAGCTAAGAAAACCAGTTTTTCAATTGGCACAAATGGGTGGACTTGCTCTTAGTTCTCATTGCTGTGAAATTGGGGGGTAATATCATACTTTCGATTGTCTCAAAATAATTCTCTCTAGCATCTAAGACAGACATATACCGCATAGGATTATTTTAACCTGAGTCCAATCTAGTATCAGCGTTTTGCTACGTATTCTTATTTTTCTCATGATGCTAGCACATTTAGTATGCATATGAGGTGTTAAATTATATCAGTAATGCTTAGAAGTTAGAACAGCACATC
Organism: Vaccinium myrtillus; assembly: GCA_016920895.1. Classification (NCBI taxonomy): domain Eukaryota; kingdom Viridiplantae; phylum Streptophyta; class Magnoliopsida; order Ericales; family Ericaceae; genus Vaccinium; species Vaccinium myrtillus. The sequence goes on along the minus strand of CM029271.1, from coordinate 29,759,202 downwards.
TGGACACAAATGTGTTTGAAGCAGTCCGATGCACTTAGACCCCATGAATTACTGTGGGACTCACGTGCATCGGATGGCTCGGAGTCAGGACACATCTCTGTCTCTAGCAATGCTGACATGCTGTAAGCTATGATGATTGGTAACTTAAGTTGTTGTTTGTGTTAAAAGTGAAAAGAAGAAACATGTGGAAACACTCCCGTCCTGATGAACAATACATATTTTCCCAATTTTTCTGGGTTCTCTCAGATATTTTAAAACAAAACACCTTAAATTGATTCTATGTACTTCTTTATTGTATCTGACAAGTTGTGTCCCATCTCATTGTTACAATTTACTGCACAACTAAGCTTGTAGTGAACAGTCTTATTTTACAGGGGGTTCTACACCATTCTGAATGTATGCATGGCCATTCCCAAGCCTTTTGAATTTATATGCAGAATGAGTTGGAGTTCTTTTACACAATCCTCCATTGAGGGTCTCTCACTACTTTCAGTACGGACACACCGTGATGCCAAGTTCGCGACCATGGCTATAGACTCCATCGTGTATGTACTTCTGCTCATCTCTGGATCAATCACTTTGCGCAGTTTCTTCCTGTCGTTCAGAATATTCCTTACCTGAAACAGAACCCATTCCCATTTCGTATTAATTATGTTCATTCTTTGTGATATTTTTCATCTTATATCTCTATAATGCTAATATATGCTGAGAGAAATTGGCCATTACTTGGTATACTAGGTTTTGATCACTGGGTCCTTGGTTCAGGTCCACAGCTCTCCGTCCAGTCAAAAGCTCAAGTAGAACAACTCCAAATGCGTACACATCACTTTGTAAGGTGAGTTTCCCTGTCTGTTGCAAAAGTATTCCCATTCAAACCTCAATCCCTTTTGCCATTCTTCATTTGATAATCACTCAAAATCATAAAAAAGGAAGATTGTGCTTCTGTCTACATAAAATGCACCCGATTTGGGGAAGTGTGTTGTCAAGATGTGTTAAAATTGGTTAGGCATATTTTACCTGAGGTTGCCTAACTCTGTGCATTAATTTACGTATCCGAGTTCAAGCAACGCTCTAGAACATCATCATCTTAGGGACAAGAGTATCTTTCATCAGAAAAATACACGATATCAGTGCATCATTTAAGTTACGTAACTATGTTTTGCCTAACAGTTTCAAGTGACAACCTATAAAATTGCATCAACTATGCTCATAAATAAGAATTTGTACGACAGCAATTGATAGAAAAAAGCAAAAACTGAGTACCTGCTGAACTGCTATAATTTCAAATTCGTTTGTGACTTCAGTTTAAGGAGATCATTATTGATGACAGCTCTTTCAGGTTGTTTCTTGTGTACTTTCCTTAACTTAATTTCACTATCATTCTTATATTTTGTTTATGGAAGGTGTTTCTCATTGCAGACCTACTTAACTAGAAATTAGACCTTGAAGCGAAGGACAAATCACGAACGCTTCGTAGTTTTAGAGTGGTAATATACTTGAAGACCTAAGAGACAATAATGGCCCCAGGATGAACTATAAAAGTGTGAATCCTATGTACTTAACCATGATCACATTCTACTCTGACAATAAAAAAAACTGAAAACATTACCACGTGCAACGCGTGCACTTCCACTAGTAATTGAAGAAAAGTATGACAAATATGCCAAATTTTAGGTTTGGCATCTAAAAGAATCTTCAGAGATTGAAGTTTACAGGACGAAGATACTTACCGCTGTATACTCGGGATCAAAATAGCCAAAAGTACCAAGAACTCTAGCCGTCACATAAGTTTCCCGTCCCTCCGGCATTAACTTGGCGAGACCAAAATCCGATATCTGTTAATAGAGATCATGAAGACTTGGCAATTAGTATCTCATTAAAAAAATTCCAACCTATGAAACCATACCACAATCAAATGTGATTCGAGTCAGTTACCTTGGCTTCAAAGTTGGTGTCCAATAGAATATTGGTGGATTTGAAGTCTCTATGGACAATAGGAATCCCAACAGCAGAACTTGAATGGAGATAAGCTAGTCCTCTAGCTGCTCCAATTGCCACTCTCAGCCTTATAGGCCATTCCATCTTCTCTTCTCCAATTCCTAGAATTTAGTTACAGAAAATCAGATGTAAGAGGAAATTCGACAAGCATGTGGGTGTGTAGTTTAAGTCCAAAAACCCACCATTTAAATGATCTTGCAAGTTCCCCCTTTGCATGTATTCGTAAACTAGAAACCTGTGCTTCCCGTCAGCACAATAACCTATAAGGGAAACCAGATTTGGATGGTCTAATCTGCTCAAAATATCGACTTCCACGCGAAACTCGCGCTCTCCTTCGGCAGCTTTAAATGGTGGTAGCTCCATTTTCTTGATTGCAACAACCTTTGGTATCCAAAATAGAAAAGAGATATATTAGGAGTTAAGTTACTTTTTGGTTATTTTCTTTGTTATGAAGGAAAGATGATAACTCAGAGGATGATTTAAGGGCTCTTTATAAGGTAGTTGAGAGAAACACCATGTTTGGTGGTTGTTTCAGAATTAGTTTTCCATAAGACTTTCAAAAACTTGTTTCGCCGATGGTTTTCAGAATTTCTTTTTTCTAGGAATCTTTCTAAATAGAGCCCGTTTCATTTCCAAATTCCCAAAAACCATTCTGCTGACAAAGATAAATAAGATATGAAATAAAGGTTTATTGTTCAATAATAGTTTCTAACAAAAAAGTACTAAAACAGAACAGAATATCAAAACAAGAATCAAGCAGGATTGTCTGGGAGTGTTGAAGTTCGATGAAACTCAAACCCATGTCTACACAACACATGACCACAAATAGTTTGTGAAAGTTTGAGTTTTGTAATCATGATGAAAACGCGAGTTGAAGAATACCTCTCCAGACCGCAGAGTGCCTTTGTAAACGCGGCCAAATCCTCCTTTCCCTATTAAATCACTGAAACAGCTCGTTGCTTCCTCCATCTCCTTGAGTGTAAAAACCGATGATCCGTGGTGTCTTTTTGAGGGCGGGTTTTGATCCTTGAGTTGCCAATACTCAGCAGGTTTATTTTTCCCTGAAAAAATAGGATGCGGGGGTGTCTTGGTACTAGAAACTGTGAACAACTGGTAAACATATCACCCTTAATTGCTTGGTTTCCAAATGGGTTTGAGAATTTATGGCTCGTTGTTTGACGGGACTAATACTGAAGGTATATATATACATAATCCCATAGGATATCGGACTAACAGTGACATGATAATTTATTTCACAATTACGGGTTTACATATCCGATGTATGGAAAAAATTTCAATGCTGGTGCCCGCTCGCGCACATCAGGCCGTCCAAAAATGCAACGGATAGCCCGGATTGAAAGTATTGGATGGATTTAAAAAAAAAAAAAAGGAAAAAAAAAAAGGAAAAGTGTGATTTAATCTGGGCCGTCCGTTACAATTTTGACGGCCGGATGTGTGCGAGCGGGTACCACGTCAGCTATACCACTGAAAATTTCCTCCCGACGTGTAATCATAAGAATTTTAAGACGCTAGATAAGTAGCCCCTTAAGAGAGAGAGTTCAATTACACAGTCAAACAAAGGGACCCTCAATGCAAGAAACCAATCGGTTTTATAAGAATACAACAGGGAAACAAAAACAAGTGGAATCAGAACTTACACGGGTCTCCAAGATCCTCGGATTTGCTCCTCCTGCGCTTGTTCCACGCCGAGACCAATCCGAAAGGCATTCTTCTCTTCGAATCGCGAAATTTGCCAGAGTGAATGATAGATTCTACCTATCACTTGAAACATGAGATTGGATAGAGCAAAATTTACCATGTTGGAGAATCAAAGAGAGAAATACACGTATGGAAACATACTGTGTCCGGTAGAGATAACTTAGTTTGGACATGAATATGGAAATTCCGGTTCCTGCTGAGAATAGAAACAAGAAAAATGGAAATGTCATATGTGAGAAAGAACAGAGGAGAAATGAGAATGTGTGGTATAAGAATCATGTAGGAGTATGAATAAAGCGATACTACAAATAGTATATGTTTGGAGAATACTCAATGGCACCATCTTTCACCTACCAGGAGAGAGAGAGAGAGAGAGAGAGAGAGAGAGAGAGATGTACTTTAAGAATAAGGGAAAGAGAGAGAGAAGGAACACAAGGAGTACTGGTTACTTGCCTTTGAATGTGGTGGGGTGGGGTGTGTTTGAAAAGGACAGACAAGCTACGGTTTCTTCTCTAGTTAGTTTTTTTTTTTTTTTTTTCCATATTTTCAACTTTTTTTTGAGTTCAAAAAGAAATGGCCGTTGGGGGGTCATTTTCTTCTATTTCTACAATTTTATTTGCTTCCCCACCTTCTCTTTTTTTTATGGTAAAGACGTTGTCCACTAGTATGAGCATTATAGCCCCAGCGACATGCGTTTGAGTGGATGAATTTATATTCGGCCTGCGTTGTAATATGACGACGAACCACCAATGCTACCTATGGCAGAAAAAACAAAAAAAAGTATGAGCATATTTCAAATTCGATACTGACCATACCATCCTGTGTTTTTTCTTTTGTGGCTTTGCTTTGCTACTTGTATTTTAGTTTTTGCTGTCATTTATTAGTATTCTGATTCTGACCATAATGGTCACTATCTTCGAAATTTAATTGATCTAACTTGGCTTCTTCTTCTTCTTCTTCTTCTTCTTCTTCTTCTTTTTTGGAAATTTTTTTTACTTTTTTTCAATTCACAAAATACAGAGTGAAAATGAGACAGGAATTCCCTTCTAACTCGAAGATCTTCACTATAACAGCAAAGAAAAAATTGGCACTACAGAATGATAAAATGATATGGAAGAAGAAAGAAATATAAAAACTTTTGTTCTTTTTATAAACATGATTAGGAGTGTCCGGTCTGTGCTCATTAGTGAGATACTCTGGACCATGAATGAAAGAAACATAGTAATGAGCATAAAAATTTATTGGGTCTCTAGGCCTGCCCTTCATGATGCCTTTTGGCTTTGATTTGGGGGCATGATTCTGCAGCAAAACATCCTTGTAGCTCCTCGGTTCTTGGAGGTTTAGGGGGGCCACTGTTTCAGTGGTATTCTGAGAGCAGCAACCGCTTTGTGCATATTGCCAAAGGTTAGGTCTGCCTCCAATCATCTCCGCCCATAACCCCAATGATTAGGGACTAGATGGGTTCTGTTATTGTTTGTTTGTTTGATAAGGAGTATCTTGATCAGTTTATGTGCACCTTAGCTAACGTCGCGTGGATAAAAAAAAAATCCTCTCCTTTTCCTTCCTCCTAGGGTTTCACTATCCTTACATAGCAGCGGGAGGGGAATGCAATGGTTGTAGTTATAAATCGCTTGTTTGTTTTTCTTTTCTCTCATCTTTATCAATGACTTCTCGTCTGATTTGTAATGAATATGTTTCTCGTTTTTTCCGAGAGTAGTTTGTTTTGTCTTTGGACCAATATTTCATCTACAAATCATGTTCTTCAAGATGATGTTGTGTCACGCCCCGCCCCGCAAATGGCACCCGCTGAGGGCCCGGGTCGGTGCGGCCACGTGACATTCCAACACTAAACCAAACATCACCTACTCAAACGCCTCAGAATTAAAACACAGCGGAAGTCTTCTAACATATAAAAATAAGTGTATATGTCAAACCACAAACTTAAACATTAAAATAACCTACAACTTAATTACATGACATGTAGTTCAAGTTCTCAAGTTCCATTAACACAACTCAAAACAGACCACTACTAGGCCAACCATGAGCAAACCAACTTGGCTAGCTATGTCACTCGAGACCAGCTCAAAAAGAAATTCCAAAATGACCAGCTGTAGTGGACCCACTCAGAATTTCTGGGGACACTAGCACAAGCAAAAATGGTGGAAAAGTCTATTGTTTGAAAGAGAGTAAAACAACCAAAAATACCAAGGGCTAATCCAAAATCACCTATAAACCATCATCTATCTGGCAATCAAAAGAAAACAACCAAAGTACCTGTCACCACATCGGCCAAAGCCTGAGCTCTCTGATGAGTAACTGCATACACCCTGGCCGGTGCCGAAGACCCTCCAGCTCCTCTACCTCTACTCCCTTGTACACTACCCACAGAAGATGCCGCTGGTGCCTGTGCACGTGGACATTGCAATGCCCTATGTCCAAACTCACCACAAGAAAAACACTTGGGACCTCTGGCCGCACTTGGACACTCTTTCGCCATATGATCCGCAGCCCCACAATTGAAACAGTAACGTGTTGTGGTAGTGCCATTCATAACTTGTTAGCTTGCCCTCTGCTCAGATTTCCCTTTCCACCACCCTGATGAACCACCTTGTGTTCTCCCAACACTTTGATTCCCAATGCTTTGTGACCTCTGTTGCCCGCCCCTATTGTTAATACCACCAAATCTCTCAAATGTTGCTCCCTCCGTTTTACTCTTTTTGTTTGACTCCTGTTTATCACGATAATTATGCACACTGTTCTCCGTTTTCCTGGCCATGTCCACTAAATCGGCATAATATCTCTCTCGAAAAGTTATTAGCCTTTTACACATATCCAGGTTAAGTCCTTGCCGGAACCGCTTGTGCCTCTTTGCATCTGTGTCAACCATTTCTGGAGCATACCGAGACAAAGCCGCAAACCTTGCTTCATACTCTGGAATCGTCATAGTACCCTGTTCTAAACGAGTGAAAGTTGCCTCCTGCTCCAATCGATAACTCTCCGGACAATATTGATCATTGAACCCTTTGACAAAGCGTTCCCACGTTACAACTTGTGGAACCGCCGGTACCACCTCAGGTAAAGGTGCTATCAACTGCTTATTCAAAGCATCCCACCAATTCCATGCCTCGCCTTTTAGGCTGAATGTCGCCAAGGTAACTCTTTGCGCATCGGTCACCCCCATTGTCTCCAGCACCCGCTCCACAGCTTTTAGCCATTCCTCAGCAACAATGGGAGACACAGTTCCCTCAAACTCAGTGGTGAATAATATCTTGAAACGTTCTAATAACCCTGTACCTGTATCCCGAGCCATTCCCCGTGTATTCTGCCACAACATAAATTCCGCCTGTCGTTCGGTAATTCGAGCCACAGCTGCAATAACTCTATCAGTGTCTGCCACAACATGCGGTTGCAAAAGAACTTGTTGCTCCACCTCATTCACACTAGATGCCCCATCTTCCGCATGAACCGTACGCTCTGAATTCATTTCCCAAACCTGTCTCAACAACTTAAAACAGCCAACATCAAACACAAGTTATACATATATCTCACACGTTAGTCATCCACCAACCTCTATTCGACACACACAAGACTCCTATGGTCCACTACCATACCCCAGCCGACTCTCAACATAGAGACTAGAACGTACTAGCTCTGATACTAAGCGTATTCCAGAGTATGAAACAAGGTTTGCGGCTTTGTCTCAGTATGCTCCAGAAATGGTTGACACAGATGCAAATAGGTGTAAGCGGTTCCGGCAAGGACTTAACCTGGATATGTGTAAAAGGCTAATAACTTTTCGAGAGAGAGACTATGCCGATTTAGTGGACATGGCTAGGAAAACGGAGAAGAGTATGCATAATTATCGTGATAAACAGGAGTCTAACAAAAAGAGTAAACGGAGGGAGCAGCCTTTGGGAGATTTGGTGGTAGTAATAACAGGGGTGGGCAACAGAGGCCACAAAGCATTGGGAATCAAAGTGTTGGGAGAACACAAGGTGGTTCATCAGGGTGGTGGGAAGGGAAATCTGAATAGAGGGCAAGCAAAAAAGTTATGAGTGGCACCACCACAACACGTTACTGTTTCAATTGTGGGGCTGCGGATCATATGGCGAAGGAGTGTCCAAGTGCGGCCAGAGGTCCCAAGTGTTTTTCTTGTGGTGAGTTTGGACATAGGGCAGTGCAATGTCCACGTGCACAGGCACTAGTGGCATCTTCTGTGGGTAGTGTACAATGGAGTAGAGGTAGAGGAGCTGGAGGGTCTTCAGCACCGGCCAGGGTGTATGCAGTTACTCATCAGAGAACTCAGGCTTCAGCCGATGTGGTGACAGGTACTTTGGTTGTTTCCAATACCCATGCACGAGTGTTGTTAGACCCTGGTTCTAAACGAGTGAAAGTTGCCTCCTGCTCCAATCGATAACTCTTTGGACAATATTGATCATTGAACCTTCTGACAAAGCGTTCCCACGTTACAACTTGTGGAACCGCCGGTACCACCCCATGTAAAGGTGCTGTCAATTGCCTATTCAAAACCTCCCACCGATTCCATGCCTCGCCTTTTAGGCTGAATGTCGCCAAGGTTACTCTTTGCGCATCGGTCACCCCCATTGCCTCCAGCACCCGCTCCACAACTTTTAGCCATTCCTCAGCAACAGTAGGAGACACAGTTTCCTCAAACTCAGTGGTGAATAATTTCTTGAAACGTTCCAGTAACCTTGTACCTGTATCCCGAGCCATTTCCCGTGTATTCTGCCACAACATAAATTCCGTCTGTCGTTCGGTAATTTGAGCCAAAGCGGCAAGAACTCTATCAGTGTCTGCCACAACATGCGGTTGCAAAGGAACTTGTTGCTCCACCTCATTCCCACTAGATGCCCCATCTTCTGCATGAATCGTACGCTCTGAATTCATTTCCAATACCTGTCTTAACAACTTAAAACAATCAACATCAAACACAAGTTATACATATATCTCACACATTAGTCATCCACCAACCTCTATTCAACATATAAAAATAAGTGTATATGTCAAACCACAAACTCAAACATCAAACAACCGACAACTTAATTACATAACATGTAGTTCAAGTTCTCAAGTTCCATTAACACAACTCAAAACAGACCACTACTAGGCCAACCATGAGCAAACTAACTTGGCTAGCTACGTCACTCGAGACCAACTAAAAAAGAAACTCCAAAATGACCAGCGGTAGTGGACCCACTCAAACCATCATCTATCTAGCAATCAAAAGAAAACCAGAGTGTGTGAGATATAGAATAAATTCAATAAAACATAGCTGAAGTACCCAATCGATCAACAACAAGTATATAATCACAACACATGTAGTGACACGTCTGCCACATCCTATGTATCCTAGGTCACTTTGGGAGCACACCCCGCTCGTTGTCACCGGTAATTAGGCGACACAATGTACTCGTGGTATAACCCAAACCACAGCCCCTTCACAGACACCATCTTTCACACACAACATGCATATCAAAAGCTAAATCTTCAATTAGCATTATACACAAACACCACCACAACCATATCTCATTGAAGATAACCATATCAAACACACTCACTCGAGAATCGACCGAAGTATGCCAAACTATGGTTTTGGCACCTCCCGAATAACCGGCTCTTTACCTAGCCACAAATCAACTAATATCAGTCTATGAGCTTCCACAGATGTCTCGCATATAATAAAAAAGATAATGATGTAACATAAACAACTTATAAGGTCATCACAATTGAAGACAAGTCAAGACACAACCACTGTGTTTGGTTCACATTTCCAAAAAAAATTCCAAAAAGATTCTTTCCCCATCTCTCATCTCTCCAATCATTAATCACTTTTCTCTCTCTACTCATATCCTTCCATCCAATCATTATTTTCATTTTTCTCTCTATCTCTCTCCAATCATTACACATCTCTCTAATTATTAATTTTTCCAAAAACTCATCCAAACACTATCTCAAAAAATTTCTTCTCAAAACTCTAAACCAAACACAGTGAACAACACTCCAAAACCTGTATGAAATATGACAATCAGCCCATCGTATCTGGGCTATCGTTTTCTATGGGTTCTGAATAAGGTCAAGAGACCACCACCATTAGAAAATAGACTTTCAGTACATAATTTTCGACATATAACTTGCCCTATTCGGAGTCCGGATGACCAAGATATGCTTGTTCGAAACTACGCAAAAAGTAACATGAATCTGCAGTTTCAGCAAATCCATCAATTTAGAATAAAAAACTGCTATAACCTGGCAGGAACTAAGACACAATCTATACATATTTTCGAAGGTATGCGAGTCTAGTTTCATAATCAAAAGACGGATTGAAATTCCAAGCTTCCTAGACAAAATTATAGCCGTTCCTATAAGATGTGACAGTGCTGTCTGCACTGCGAATTTCAACACCACAGTCTGGTAAACCATTTTTCATATTTTCTATAATTCGAGTTATTTTCTGAAAATTTTACACAATACAATAGACACAAGGAAGAATCTACTCAAAAAATATAAAAAATTTACGAGCTTCCTAAGTACCCGAAATAATTTTGTGAAAACAGATCAGAATCCAAATTCATAAACTCCAACAGTGAGTTATAACCAAACCCACGAAATAATGAGTTCTATAATTCCAATAACCAAACCCAACACCATAAACCAACTGAAATTAATCCATCTATGACATGAAATCAACAACAAATTAAGGAATTCAAGCACAAAGAAGTATGAATTACCTAAATTAAGACTTAATTTCCAACAAATAGTATACACCCTAGGTTTCTCCCCTTCTTCTTCTTCTTCTTCTCCCTCTCTCCTACAGTCTCCCTCTCTCTCTCACTTCTCTGATTGAAGAAGAAAATATCCCCTTAGGCTCTATTATTGAGCCCTGGGGTAAAAATGATTGTGTGTGTGTGTCCCCTAAGCCATGTGCTCCAATCTCACAAATTAATGTCACACCATCCACACTCTATCCTCTTGCAAGACAAATACATACATATAAACCCATAATCAATTTTAGAAAATGTGAATTAAACCTAAATACCCGGAACGGGTATTACATGTTGCTTCACAATTATATCTATGACAACAATGCTCTAACCTACATGATGATGTCGTCTTTGGCGGGGGCAACTCGTGATGGGTTATCTGATATGTGGTTGTGTGAGTTCAATATTGGGATCCTGCTTGTTTGAAGTCCATCTGATCGCTTGGATACTTGTTATCTTTCGTCTCTAGCTAGCACTTTATCTCTTTTGATACTGTTAATTTCATAAATGAATTTTTGGTGGAATGTGTGTCAGGCGTACGTTTGAGTTGAAAGACATCAATTGCCTAGCATTTTTCTCATTTTGCGTTAGTTAGATGATTAATTTGATTTTGTCCAAGATATTCGTAATGAATTCCATTAAATAAGTATCGCTAGGCTGTTACTAATATAATTTTACTTGTTATAAAAATAAAAAAACAAAAAAAACTAATGCCGTGGGATTAGAAGGCAGGGGCCCAATTAGAATTGGGGCAAAGCTATTCATAGTCTGGCCCAGATAGCACTAACGAGAAATATGTCAATTCCACAGTATTGTTGGGGGAAAAGCACGTGACACTGAATTTTCTTCTTTTTCTTTTGTTAACCATTTGTATGCTTTGACATCTTTTCTGCTCAGAGAAATGAAAAACTTGTTGGCTTTTTGCTAATTATGGGTCATTACGAAGAGAAAATTTTGAGTGTCGAGCCGGTTGCAGCACACAGAGTGCCGAGCGCCAATCTCGGTTGTCCAAAAGTGTTTTAGACTCAAATTTTAGAGAGAGAGATCTGCTCCGTCCAAAATACTTTTTTGGTAAGATCTGGCGTAAATGCCGTCTGGCCCCTGGCACCCAAGTTTTCCTCCACTATGGGCTTTGCTATAAACTAGAGTTTGTTCCAATAGGAGTGCATATATATATATATATATATATATATATAAGGAGCGCTTCCTATCCGGACTCCGGATTTCCGGAACTCCATGATCCGAGCATTTTTTTGACGATCCAAACCGTCCAATGTGTTCAAAAGGTGTTTTCAAGGGTCCACGTGAGAAATCTTCTAAAAAAAATACCGGGAAGGGCTTGATCCAAGCAGTTTTTCGCAAAACTGTATATGGTTCGGATTTCCCAAAAACAATTTTTAAAGTGAAAAAATTACATTTTTTCTTATTTACGGGAGGACCTTAATAGAAAATATGTCTATACATATATATATATATATATATATAGGTGGATTTTCTAGTCCACACTCCCGGAAATAAGGAAAAAATAGGATTTTTTTGTGTTGCAAATTATTTTTGGAAAATCCGATCCGTCCAATGTGTTCAGAAGGTGTTTTCATGGGTCCACGCGGAAAATCTTCAAAAAAATACGGGAAGGGCTTGATTCAGCGGTTTTCGCAAAAAATGTAAATATATATTTTTTGCAAAAATGTAAATGATCAAGCCCTTCAAGCCCGGTATTTTTTTTTGAAGATTTTTCGCGTGGACCCTTGAAAACACCTTTGAACACATTGACGGATCGGATCGTCAAAAAAATTTGGATCATGAGGTGCGGAAATTAAAAGTCGGATGTGAAGCAAACCCTATATATATATACGGCAATTGTCCAATCAAGGATCCGGATGGGAGGTTTTTGGTGTTTTGATGCTTTTAAAAAAAAAAATTTGGGAAATCCGAGCCGTCAATGTGTTCAAAAGGTGTTTTCAAGGGTCACGCGGAAATCTTTCAAAAAAAAAAAAGGGAAGGGCATGATCAAGCGTTTTCGCAAAAGCGTATATTTACAATTTTGCAATAAAATCTGCTGATCAAGCCCTTCGGATTTTTTTTTTTGAAGATTGGGCCCTTAAGAATGGACCCTTGAAACACATTTGAACACATGGGATCCAAGTCTGGATTTTCAAAAAATATCGGGAAGGTGGAGTCCCGGATCTGGGATTCCTGGATTAGATCGGGACTCTACACACACAATAAGTCTACTGACACACCAAACGGGAGACACTCCAACCTTGCTAATTATGAGTTTATATTCCTTTCAAGTCTTGAAAACTTGGGCCCTTAAGAATCGGGACCAACGATGTTCATGACCCCTATACCACATCACTTGAAAAGGGTGGTGGGATCCAAGTCTTTTTCATGGTTCGCTTGTACTTTTCATTCTCTGTGTTTTCCTGAAGGGAGAGGATTTGAGTCTTGAGAGTCCATGAAAATGGACCGGACCATGAAGTTGTCCCGTTTATAGGCCCTTTCCGGGTGAGAATCCATGTAAATGGACCAGACCATCAAGTTTGTCCTGTCTATAGGCCCTTCCCAGGTTCGTTATGATGATCCAAACCGATCACATTTTAGAGCTCGTTGATAATCTCAAATTTTCAACCACATCAAAAATTAGATTGATCGAATACTGATTGATATAATTTCAACTTACATTTATTTTGAGATTAATGAGTTAAATAGGTTCAAATTCGATGTTGCAATCTTGTTATTTTCCATGACAAATGTATTCTGAAATCATATCAAATGATATATGATCAACATAATTTCGGTGTGACTAATTTTCTCGACAAACTCTAAATTACAGATGATTTAGATCATTGAAGTTGTCCTGAAAAGAGCTCACAAATGGGCCAACTGGACAGTCTAATCCATGTTCATAGAGTGAAGAGGAGTCGAGTCTCCTAAATGCTTGAAGAAAGGGCTTATCCACGTGTTGTTCAAAAAAGAAAAAGATCATGCGGGATTGTAGAGAGTTTTTTTTTTTTTTTTTTGTGCATGCGTGTGTGTGTATGTGTGGGAAAAGTGAAAAATGTGGCTAGTCCTGATTAAAGCCATTGAAGATAAATTGGACGGTGATAAATTCAAAAAATCTAAACAAAATCGACTTTGACATGAATCAACTGGACCTGGGGTTACTGTTGTGCAGCCTCTGCACACAGAAGCTGTTGCACGCAATCTGGGTCATTTGTTGCTTGGATGAACGGCCTAGATTTCAAACAAAAGAGAAGAATTGTTCGCGCGAACAATTTGTTTTCAATCATAACCGTTCAAAACACTTGTGGACGGTTGTGATTGTGCGCAACAGCTGCTGTGCAGGCTGCACAGTAGCAACCCTATGTCCGAATCAACTTTGCTGCTAAAAAAACTCAAACAAAATTGTTTTGCAGAGTGAGAAAGTCCCCTTTCTCTCTAGAAAACCCTAACAACCACCTCCCCCACCCCTCTCTCGCTTCTCCCTGGCCTCACCACTCCGGCCTTCACCTCCTAATCCAATCCCTTTCCTGCTTCCTTCCATTTTCTCCATCTCCATTTTCACTCTCCTTACATAGTTTGAACTCCACCCTTTTCTTCCAGCCTTGCGGGTTCAGATCTGGTGTAGATTGGAGTTTTGGGGCTCGGTTTGGTGCTTCTCTGGCGAGTAAGTCGCCGGAACCGGCGATGGCGGCTATGGTGACAAGTTTTTCCAGCCAGAGGTCTTTTAGTTCCTTTTTTCTTGTTTTTGTTTTGTTTATCTCCTTTTTTTGAGATCTGATTATCCCCTTTGTGGGATTCTTAGCCCTTGCGAGGGTGTTTTTTTGTGGATTTATCTGTATTGTTTTGCTATGGTTTGAGCTGGGTGTCCGTCGGGATTCTCTACTACTAAATCGACACGGACTCTACGCCGAACTTGTGTTGGTCTGCTTTGGCAGTACGTGTCTTTGGGGCTATGAGCTTGTGTGCTTTGTTGCAGCTCTAATGTCGTAGATTTTGGTAGTTTTGGTTCAATCCTGTATTTTGAGATGAAATCTTTGCCTTTATGGCTGTGGAATGATTATCTTGACTGGTTTCAAAACTCTGCTGCTTCTAAAACTCGGCTCAAGTGAATTGATTCGTAGAAATTCCTATAAACTTGGAGCAGAACCAGCCTTAGAAAGGTACATGGATGAACATGATTTTGCGAGACATGTTAGTGCGATCCACTTCAAAATGCATTGTCCGTTCATGTAATTTTGTGGTCGTTTTTGGTATAATTTTGTGGTGATTTTTGGTATCCGTAGAACTATCTTCAAATGAATTCTTACAAAAGCCACCGAAGACGGTCTGAACCGGCTTCCACAGTCCTAAACCGGGAAGAATCGGTCACAAACAACTCATAAGCGGTCTAAACCGAGCCTTTATCACCATGAATCGGTCAAATAAGCCATGAACCGGGCCAATTCTCCATTGAACCAACACCAAACTATGCCAAATTACCTTGAACCGGCCCAACCAGGCCTGAAACATCCCCAAACCGGTCGGTTTTAGTAGTGGAGTATAGAAAAATAATTATTTCAGTTTGGTTTCAAATGTCTGGAAAAACGACTAGATTGAACCGAACTGAACCGAATTTATGAACCAATATCAAACCAAACTGAACCGAAATAAATCGATATTTTTTAAATACTATTTTTAAAACTTGTGGGTTTGGCCCAACAAGCTTTTTAATTAGGTCCAATTCGATCAAACCGAAATTCGACCGGACTGAACCGACCTCTCCCCGAACTGGAAAAAAAAAACCATTTAAAATCGGTCAGGATCAGTATTGAAATGTCATTTCCCGAACCGATTCAGTCTTGAAGCAAATCACCCAGAAGAAAACCGAATTGAACGGGACTGAACTGAACCGAGCCCTACCTAGTTGGAGCTTTAAAAGGGGGGAATATATATATGCTTGATATTCTCCTTCACTTTTCTTCTTTCATTTTGCCTGTCTACACCTTTTGATAATCAGGTTGAAAAAAAAAACTGTTTTGACAAAATGGTGGGAAAGTTTTGGAGCCAAAATGGAAAAAAAAAAAATTTGTTTTTGACAAAATTTTAACTAGAATTTGGTAAAAGAGTAGTTTCCCATTAGAAATGGTGATATCAAGTCAAGTTTTTAACTAAATTTTTACTCAAATTTGAGTAAAAATTTGGTGTAAGAGTGGAGATGCTCTTAGGGGCCTCAAATTTTGGGCCAAATTTTAGGGTCATGCTAAGTTGTACTCCTACAAGAATTAGGACTACTGAATACAGTAATATATACTCCACCAAAACCCTAGCCCCTTAAACAAATATCGAAGGACGATGTTGTTCCCAAGGTCTCTCTCTCTTTCGCTGGTATCTTTCTCTCATCGAAGGTATCTCTCTGTCTCTTTCTGACTTTCTCAGTATGTTTGTGTTACTCGCGTTCATGGCTAGTTCAAAACACGTTGAGTTTGAGCGTTACGGGAGGGTAGAGAGAGAATTGGGTAAGCGTCATCGAGATAGGAAAGCGGCGGTTGTTGATGATGATGATGATGATGGTAGAGGTAAGAGGAGAAGAAGTAGTTCTAGTAGTAGTGAAGGCGATGATGTTGATGTCAATAGGGTCAAGACCTGTGTAAGCTTATGACCCGTAAGCTCGATTTAACCCGACTCCATGACCCGGCGAGTCCCATCTCTTATCACAGCCATTGGATCTTAGATTTGAAGTCCGAATTTTGTTAATTTTCAGGAGCCTGGACTGGAAGTGTATTGTGTATGTGTGTGCTCGCGCGCACACATAGTGTATATATTGTTATATTTTAAAAAGAGAAAAATAATATTTAATCATTCTTTTTTTCCCCCTTCTTCATCAACAAAAATAGGAAGCCACAGGGGAGATGAGAGATGCTCGGAAATGGATCGCCAGAGTTTGAGTCACCGGAGGAGGAAAGGGAAAAGTTGGTAGGTCGTGCTTGATGTTATAGAAAGAGAATTAGGTGGGATGGGGAATAGGAAGAGAGAGAGAGAGAGAGAGAGAGAGAGAGAGAGAGAGAGAGAGAGAGTGGGGGAGGGAAAATTTTAGAAAGAAAAAAAAAAGATTCATTTCACTAAATTGACATTAGTTTATTAACGGAATTGGACGAGATGCTAACAGAAGTGCTGTAGGGAACAAAATCAAATAGTTGAGGAGGGTTTTGTAGGTTAAATTAGTGTAGATGGTATCTGGATAAAAGAGGTATAGGTCAGGGAGTGTAAGGTGATTTACCGTATTTATAAGGCAAGGTTAACCTAAGTTGTATAGGATTTAGGAAGGCAAAGTTACCTAAGTTGTACAGGATTAGAAATTCGAGCTTGTTCATACACTTGTTACTCACTCCTAATGCTCCACTATATAAATGCGTAGAGTTCAATAGGATTGAAATAATAAGTCCTAAAAACAAATCCAAGGAAGCTGCGGCGACGAAGGTCTCTTTCTCTCTATCTCGCAACGAGGTCTCCCTCTCCCTCTCTCTCTCTCTCTCTCTCTCTCTCTCTCTCTCTCTCGTGTGTGTCTGTACATCTTTGTAAGTTCATGGCTCGTTCAAAACACGTTGAGTTTGAGCGTTACGGGAGGGTAGAGCGAGAATCGAGTAAACGTCATCGAGATAGGAAAGTGGCAGTTGTTGATGATGATGATGATAGAGGTAAGAAGAGAAGAAGTAGTTCTAGTAGTAGTGAAGGCGATGATGTTGATGTCAATAGGGTGGATACGAAGACATCTGTGTCGTCGTTTCAAGGAGGTTCTGGGCCTGGGGTTTATCTACCCCCTTTTAGGGTTTCCCAAATATTGAAGGATGCGGAGGCCGACAAAAGCTCCGTCGAGTACCAGAGATTGACATGGGATGCTCTCAGAAAGAGTATAAACGGGTTGGTTAATAAGGTGAATGCAACCAACATTAAGAGCGTAATTCCTGAACTTTTTTCCGAGAACTTAATTCGCGGTAGAGGTCTGTTTTGTCGATCGTGTATCAAGTCTCAGATGGCCTCCCCTGGTTTCACAGACGTCTTTGCTGCTTTGGTTGCTGTGGTCAATTCTAAGTTTCCACAAGTGGGTCAGCTTTTGTTGAGAAGGCAAATTTTGCAGCTCAAGCGAGCTTATAAACGCAATGACAAGCCCCAACTATTAGCTGCTGTTAAATTCATAGCACATCTTGTCAACTAGCAAGTGGTTCATGAGCTTCTGGCTTTGGAGCTGCTCACCCTTTTGTTGGACAAACCTACTGATGACAGTGTGGAGGTAGCTGTGGGTTTCGTCACCGAATGTGGCTCAATTCTTCTTGATCTGTCCTCCCGTGGCTTGCATGCTATATTTGAGAGTTTCCGAGCTATCCTTCACGAAGGAGACATTGGCAAAAGAACTCAGTATCTTATTGAGGATTTATTCGGTTTGAGGAAATCGAGATTTCATGGGTACCCTGCTGTTCGTAAAGAGTTGGACCTTGTCGAGCAAGATGATCTGGTGACTCATGAAATCTCACTTGAAGAGGAATTGGACCCAGAGTACGCTTTAGATGTTTTTATACCGGATGCCGACGCTGTGGGAAATGAGGAACGCTACGAACAACTAATGAAGACATTACTTGGGGAAAAGTCTGAAGACGAAGCAGATTCCATTGCTGGCTCAGAAGATGAGGATGATGAAGAATCTGATATTGAAGAGGACAAGGGGCAGATGAAAATAAAAGACGAGACAGAGACAGATCTGGCAAACCTTCGGAGGACAATCTATCTAACGATTATGTCTAGTGTTGATTTTGAGGAAGCTGGGCACAAACTATTGGAAATTAAACTGGATCCTGGTCAAGAGATGGAACTGTGCATCATGCTTTTGGAATGCTGCAGTCAAGAGAGAACCTATCGCCGGTATTATGGCCTTCTGGGGCAGCGGTTTTGCATGATTAACAAGATCCACCAGGAAAATTTTGAGAAATGCTTTGTGCAGCAATACTCTATGATTCATCGCCTCGAGACCAACAAGCTGCGTAATGTGGCCAAGTTTTTTGCCCATTTACTTGGCACAGATGCTCTTCCTTGGCACGTTTTAGCTTATATACGGTTGACAGAAGAGGACACTACCTCATCTTCCCGTATTTTCATCAAGATCCTCTTCCAAGAATTGTCAGAGCACCTTGGGATTCACCGGTTGAACAAACGTCTTTCCGATCCCTCAATGGAGAGCTATTTTGAGTCAATATTCCCCAAGGATAGTCAGAGGAATTCCAGATTCTCTATTAACTTCTTTACTGCTGTGGGCCTTGGTGGAATTACGGAGGGCCTCAGAGAATACGTGAAGAGCGGTCAATTCGGAGATTATAGTGCCAATCTGAATTAGGGTGAAGCTCTGATCTGTAGCCTTTACTGTGGAAGGCAGATTGTTATTGATTGTTTATAGCTTTTCAGTGGTCTTTTATGGGGCATTCTGTAGTGCAGGTTTTGTTTTGTCGTTTTCTGGTAGTATCTAGCCGTGTTTTTGGTTTTAACCTAGATTCTAGTGTTGTAGTTTTTTCTTTCTTGTCCTAACAGTGATATCGTCAAAGCTTTTGAATATGACTTTCATTTTGATGACGATGTGGTCATTTCTATCCTTTGTTAATGCATGCCTTATTTTTGGTGGTTAGGTTTTGCTTGAAGCATTGTAATTTTACGTGCCTGGAAATGAAAACTTGAAGAGAAATGGGATCAAGACATCTATATGACTATATCCTTTATTGAGGGGTACTGCCGTGTGAGCCAACTTCAATTCTGTGTTCACACCAAAGAGGGGTGCTTCCTTTATAAGTGTGTTCCTTTATAGTAGTAATAAATAGGTAAGAAAAATTATGAACATAGTGACCATTCGGGAGTTTTGGACTAGAAGTTTTTTGCTCAACCATGTAGATGTGTATGTCGTGCTTCATTGTTGTGATTGATGTTTAGTATTCCAACTGTAGTTTGTGTTTAGTTCGTGGCCCTAATAAGGTTGTTTGTGTTTAGTTGGGGTCGTTTTCTGAAGTTGTATGACTGAGATGGTTTGAACTCTATTGGATTGGAAGATCAAAGTTGCTGCAAACTGATTAGGTCTGAATCTATTTCTGTGCTCTGGTTCCCTCTTTATTTCTTTTCCTTTTTTACCCCTGTATAATTTTAGTTACTTATTTTGTTTATTGAATCTAATCAACGTGGCAACTATGGAAAGATGGCGCATTTACGATATTGTAAACATTTTACAAAGTATTGTTGTATGACGTTTTCATTTCTTTCTCTTCTGATTAGGTTTCTTCTTTAATTAAGCTGAATTCTGTTACATGTTGAATTGATCAATTTTCTGAGGTTTCTCCCACAAAGCGAAGAATCACTATTTTTGGATAGGTTTTGGTTGGATTCCCAGGGCGTTAGGTACTCAAAATCTCGATGTTACATATCTAAAAGATCTAGAAATTGGGGGTGAGAGTTTCTGAACGTCACCTTATTACGATTTGTTTAGGAGGCAGTATTGAATGAGAACTTGTCTTCCACCAATTGCCGTCATTCAGACTATTATGTATGTTGCCTAGGATCTAGTCTTTTGTGATTTTCTTTTTCCGTTTTCTTTGGCTTCTGCTGCTGAGTAAAGATGATGGGGTGTACGTTTTGTTTGTGGATTGTGAAGAATTAGTATCAAGTATCAGCTCAGACAATTGAACTAGTACTAGGTTGGAGTTTATGGGGTACGAAAAAGTATTTTATGCAACAGTTGTGCAACTTGGATGAGTTCATGATGTGATGTTCCACTTGTGTTTGTGTTTTGAGACCCACTTTGTGCTTGGCTTGAAATGTTGAGTGGTTGGAACTTCGAACTGCTGCCCCACCTTTTTACTCGTGGCCAACCATGAGCCAACATTTTCGTGGAATGTTTTCCCGTGTGGTACCCAACTCAACCTGTATGCTGCAAACGATGTGATATTCTTATGTGCGCCCTGTAATCCTATCAACGAAATGGAGTTTTATTCTGCCTCTCACATTCTTCTCTAAATAGACAATGTGAGCTTCTTTCAATAGGTTTCACATGACAATCGCTGTGAAGAGCTTCCAAATGCAAAAGCTGAGAGGAAAGACAAACCCTCGGTATCATGTAAATTTGGTAAATTCTTGCTGCTCTTCACTTATATGTTTCTCTGTCCTCTGCATAATTTTGAGGGAACACAGTTAAGACTGTATTTTCATTAGCTAAGGTCTATGGTGTATTTTATCTTTTAAGCAGACAGCAGGAAGGAGAAATCTCTGGGGCTTTTTACCCAAAATTTTATCAAGCTGTTCATTATTTCCAAGGTTAAGCCAGACGCACACAGTGTTTATCCAATAATAACAACTATTTAAAACATTACTCCGTATCTATTTATTTGATCTGCTTCATCTCTTTTGTTCAGGTTGATTTGATGACTCTTGATAACGTTGCAAAAGCTTTGCTGGGTGACATCCATGATCCAACAGCTATGAGAAGTAATTGACCTCTACTTCATCTTTACTCTTAGTCTTTCTTACTGAAGCTGGGGGAAGCAGTTCTATTGGTAATTTGACTGACATAGTCTACCAAAAATAATTCTGCAGCAAAAGTCAGGGCCCCTATGATACTGTGAATGTCTTCTCATCTAATCGAAATGGTACAATCTAATGCCAAAGATCATTGACTGGTAAATGCAAAATAGCATAACACATGTATATCTGTAATCTTCTCTCATTAGATCAATCTGATTTGCAGTCATCACCCAGAAAGCACGAAACCAGCATCCAAAGAATGGACCTGTTACTGCTTTGATCCCAATTCTAAGTCATGGAGTGGAACTTAGCTCCATGTGCAATGTGCTGCACATATTTTCAACTTGATTGTGGAAGATGGGTTGGAGGTAATATTAAGGAATCTGACAAAATCAGACATAGTGTTGTGTTTTGGACTGCAACACCAAAGAGGGAGGAAAATTGAAGAAACTATCTGCCAATTGCGCATTCCCTTTTCAAAAAAGTTGCCTCTTGACTGTGCCACAATGCGGACACTCCAAATAGGTCGCCATATCTGTGTCAGGACGCGGGGACACCCAGGGTCCCTGCCTAAATACGTATGGGACGCCCAAATAATTTGATGTTTCAAACTGCCATAGAATATAAGGATGCTTTATCTTGTTGAAACACCGTGACAACCAATAAAAAACTGTACCAAGAAAAATGATTGGAAATTAGCTACAGAAATATGAGGGAGTTGACAATGTCATGGAGTTGCAGGACCGGATATCCAACTGCCAATTTGTTTTTCAAAAAGATTTGTGAGATTGAAATTGCATTATATCCATGGGTCTTGTGTGACAATGTTGTGGTGCAAAATATTGGGTGGAAAACGGAAGAGAAATATGACAAGTATCGGGAAGATATTTATGGGATTTTCGGTGTTGCAGCAGTGTTGGATCCCCGGTACAAGAAGACTTTGATGGAGTACTATTTCTCGACAATTTTTGGGATTTACTTGAATTTGAAGATTGAGGGTGTCCTAAAACTTTGTTATGACTTGCTTACGGAGTACCAAGGTTGATTCAGTGATGATTCTGGTGAGTCTTCAAGAAAGGTGGTCTCTATCGATTTCTAAAACGTCCCAGCCACTATAGTTTTGATTTTTTTTTTTTTTTAATCTTTTTTGTCTGAAAATAGGTTTGATTTGCTTCACCTATGAGAATTTCTACCAATTATTATTTTCTTCATCAAAGTTCATCCTAATCTCCTTGATGATGGAGATGTTCCTTTCTGATTTTGACAAATTTTTCACATGTGTTTTCGAAATTCGATCATTATTTGGGAGAAGAAGTGATACCAAGCAGTCCACACTTTGATATATTGGCGTGGTGGAAATCTAGTGGTTTGAAGTACCCCCACTTTGCAAGCCATAGCTAAGGATGCATAGGCTTCATCAAAAGACTTTGGAATGTGTGCACAAAGTTGGTTGACTGCTCTTGAACTTGGAAGGTAATTGTAAAATTTTTATATTTATTTCATCCTTTCATCCCTATCATTTACTTTCATAAGCAATGACTCTATTTCATATTTTTCATTGCTGATTGTTTACGACATTCTGGGCTTGGTTTTGTGGTGCAAGGAGTATTGTTTTAGCCAAGTTTTTGTTCAAACAGAATGATAGCCAATTCATATCAGCCCATCCACAAGGATAACAACCTAATTCAAATTGCTTGTGTACCCAAAATAAATCTCTGTCCCAACGTTTCTTTTTGCACCAAATAGAGATTTAGCATTATTCCAAAATGTCCCTATTTTCCGCAATGTGTAACCCTAATTTTTTTCACTAAGTGTTCCATCACCACCATTAATAGCCGCTTCATCCCTCACCCAACCCTCCACAACCATTGCTGCCACGCCCAACTACATTCTTCAATTCTGAAACGTGGACTTGTGAGATTCTTTGTTTTACAGTTCGTTCTCTAAAATCATATTAACTTCATTTTTCAAAA
The DNA here is from genome assembly GCA_016920895.1 of Vaccinium myrtillus. Classification (NCBI taxonomy): domain Eukaryota; kingdom Viridiplantae; phylum Streptophyta; class Magnoliopsida; order Ericales; family Ericaceae; genus Vaccinium; species Vaccinium myrtillus. Next base: position 29,736,200 of record CM029271.1, on the reverse strand, counting down.
ATACATGTCAATCTTCGATCAAATTGTTTTTTACGAAAATAAAGTTCTCAACAAACTCAATGAAATGACCGTTTCAGATTGTAATGATCATTTCTTGAAGGTTGCTTTCGGAGTGCCTTACAAAGCCTTAGTGCGTTGCTCCACTACAAGAACTCCAAGTCTCACCCACTCTTGACTCTACCAACTCCGGCACCACCACCACCTTTGTCGGCTCATTTTCCACATTCACAAGTTAACAACCCCACCATTGCCACTGACACTACTGCCATTGCCTCTGCCACCTTCACCCCTCGAACGTCACTTGGCCGACACCAGGTGACACCATAACTGTCATCCCTTCACCACCACCATTGCAGCCGCTGCCTCACCTCTACCGACTTTCTATTTTTGTTAATGTTACCTTACAAATTATTGTTTAGATCTAAATTTCTTGTGACAAGAGAACGCGAAGAAGCTTGCAAAATCATGTTTTTGTAAATGCTTGATTTACTTTATTTAATTTTTGTACAGTTATAGTGCTCCGCACACTTTTAAGAAATGATCCGTTCAGATTGTGATGATTACATCTCAAATAGTTTTGTCGAGACGCACTACAATTTTGTAGTGGGAACCCTAGATCTTGGTGGAGGGCCAGATGTGGTGGGTGATGGTGGCAATAGTGTAGGCAACTAAAATAGAGATGTAGAACTAGGTCGGAAGTATTCTGAAGAACTTTGAAACTTCCACCCATATTGGTCCCCTACGTCCCACAATGTTAGAAGATTTTTTTTTTTTCCAGTCAAAATGAAAGAAGTTCCATTGATAGAGAACAAATATACATGAGAGAATCATCTAGAAATAACATATGTCCTTAATTGAAAGACTAGAAAGCCACGAAGGAGGGTAGCCTTCCCAGGTACAGATACTCAGATCACTACTATCTCTCATAACCACCAAATGAGGTGCCTCACTGGCACTCATATGCACTAATGTAAAACTCATAGTGATCAAACACAAACTTGAGGCGGTGGTTATCCTTAAGCCAGTTCAACTGATCTGATTCGCCATCGAATCACTATCTCGACAGGAATAGCAGCTTGCAATAGGGCTGCCACAGTAGAAACAGGCTGAGAGCCCACAGGCAAAGAGGCCCATTAAGAAACAGACGGAAGGCCCAAGATGTGGATAAGAAAGAAGGCCTATGGAGAGCCCACTTGGCATTGTGGGGACATCATTATATGGCCCTTTAAAATGAGTGCCTATCTTGCAATCTAAAGGATTGTACTTGTGTACGATACTTGTAGGCCAAATCATTCGGCCTGATCTGCTGATAGTTAAGAAAGTGCAACAAAACCCCGTCAAGTAAGACTAGTTATCCATGGTATTAGGGCACGTCACGTGGTGCCCCAACATTTTTACCATGACACTTTTATCCATTACACATTTCACAGAAAGTGTTGTTGTACCATGTGACGGTACTCTAAGACCAGGAACGAATTTGCAATGAGGCACGTGGGGTCACGTGGCCCCACTCAATTTTAGGTTTTTTTTTTTTTGGTTAAAGAAGAACGAAAAGCGCACACGGTACATGTTTCTAAACATAGAACCCTTTTGGATAGTGAGAAAGGATGAGATAAGGGAGCCGTTTCTCACCAAATCTCACTACTTTTTTCCCCATTTCTCACCAAAACACTCAATTCAAATGTTTGATTTGGCTAGAAATCTTAACCCTTTTTTTTCCTTCTCTTTTCTTATAAAATTCCTTCATTCAAAGGGGCTATAAATTTGTGTTTAAGCTAAGTAGAAATTGGTGCCTCCACTACGAACAATTTCTAAATCTGTCCCTACCTAAGACCATGGAATAGTTATCCATATTGTAATGAATCATTAGTACAGCTGGTAAATGGGTGCTTCAGGGATAATGCCACGTGATATGCTTCATAGGCTTTTTTCACCATACATTAGTGTGAACTCTACCTCCAAGTGTGTGACTTCCACATTAAAATGTGATGAAAAAAACTCTTGAAGCACCACGTGACAGTGATCCTAAACACTGAATAATCACTGAGTATACCAGGAGTAGAATGATTAATGAGAAGTTGTAGAAACCATAAATCCAAGCAAATTTAAACAACAAAATTGGTTCTAGGTCATTTCCTTGGCCCAAAAATTAAAAAAAAGAAAATTGCCCTTGAAGTTGTGTATCTAGATTCCCTAGGGTATGTGGTCCCTAACATTCTTGAAATTAACCTAAAGCACAAAATGCACTTGAAGAACAAATTTCTTCACCATGGCCATTCCCCATGTGCCATCCTCTCTGTAAAGAAGGAATTAAGTCATCAAAAGTCTGCAAAAAGATGAATGAGGAAAAAAATTTCAGAAATTTGAAGACATGACATGGTTGGTAGTTAGGGAAAATGTGCAAGTTGGTTTCCTAGTCATTTGTCGACCATAAAGGGTCTCTCCCGATCAATCGACCGACATAGCATTATTTTTTCTGTACAATTTTTATGTATGGTGCAGAATTGTTGACGGGTTGTGGCGCACCCGAGCTCGTCTCTCCGTTGGAATCGTTTATCATCTAGGGTTTGATGAGAAGACTATTCATACGGAAAAATTAAGTGAATTGGACGTCGGTGTGACAGTAGCGTAGCTAGAAAATTGCTCCAGTGAGGGCACAATTTATAAATACCAGTACCTTTGTTGTGAAAAAAAATCTTTTTTTAAAGAATCTAACATATCTTGATTTTCATTTGAAATGAGTCTCGCTTGACTTACTTACATTTTATGGATAAATGTTCCTCTTAGCTTATTTTGTCGTACCGCTTGGCTTCCAAGGGGGGTTTGGGGTTCGAGTTGGTGGAGGCCTGGGGTTCCGTAAACACGATATAGTTTGGAAGCAAAAATTTCACTTAATTAAGGTTTGTTTGTGAGTAATTAGTTATACAGTGTGGGCACAGGCCCACACTGGCATGCGTGTGGCTCCGCCACTGGGTGTCGAGTCATGCTACTATGCATACCCTTCCATATGAGATTTTGTGGCTCCAAATATGAGATTTTGTGGCACCAAATATGAGATAACATGAGATTTTGTGGCACCAAATATGAGATAACATGAGATTTTGTGGCTAGAGATATGAAATGACATATGGTATGACCCCATACGGATGGACGGCCGAGATTGCGTCACATATGATGTGTGGGAATTTGTGCCACTTTTGACCATTGACTATATGAGATAGTGTGTGTATCGATATGAGATTTTATGGACTCCAGTATTTATAGTTGTGCTTACCGATATGAGATTTTGTGGACTAAATATAAGATTTTTTGAAGAAATCCAATATTAATTGTTGTGATTACCCATATGAGAGTTTGTGGGACTAGATGTGAGATTTGGTGGTTGCAATATGAGATTTTGTGGCTCCAAATACAGCTAAACACATGTGATTCAATCCCTGAAAATTCTACTCCCTCCTCCCAAATTGCTGGCACATTTTCCCAAATAATACTAGATTCTGATTATTGGAAAATGGAAGAACAAAAAAGTCAAATAGATTTTTTATATAGCACAAATTTTGTCGCATTAATGATCCAATTATAGGAACTAATCATCACTTTGTTCACATAACACAAAATTATTTTTGACAATCGACGCATTTCGCACGTGGTAATTGCAAGCAAGGACCACGAGGTCCAAGACACACTAATGGAGCCGTAGCCACCCCCTTTTCTTCAAAAGTCCATGATGCACATTGAAGCAGAAAAGGATGTGTACGAAAAGTGCCTGATGATGATAGCGGACAATGTCTCGTTGGGTTTTTGCATCAATCTGGTCCGTGAATTGGACATGGACTGATACGTAACGGGAACCGGAATCCCTCTCACTGGTATTCTGGGCTGCAACGCTATCGAAGAGGTCAAAAATCGTTACGTAATGTAACGACCGCTATTTAAAACCATGGTGTTGAGAAAAATACTTTACAATATACCGAATTGAGCCGAGTCCTTTTTGACACCATAATCTCTTTAAAATGAATTTGCCGCCTACCGGTGGGTGTAGTAGGATCTGACCAATATCCGTATCCCAGGATAAAATAGCTAGAATCACAAGCCGACAGAGCACCACCGTCGACTACCTTGGCGAACTAACTTGTGTCTCCCCCTCTCTCTCACAAAGAATGAGTTTCAGGAACTTGGGAGTAAATGTGAAATTATGGTATATTGAACAAATTCGGAATTGCCCAATATAAATAAGAGGATGGGCTCTTGAGTTTCTCTGCAGAATTCAATGAATGAAACAGAAGTTTTAACACCAAGAGTGAATATAGTGTTGGAGATTTTCAAAATAATAAATTATCTTGGTTTGGGGATTTTATGAAAAATGTTGAGAGAGATTTATGTGAAATGGTGCAACACCTTTTCACATAAGTTGTGACTTTATGTAAATAGTTATAACACCCATTAAGTTGGGATGTGTTTAGTATTAGAATACGGAAATTATTGTGACACACACACTCTACCACACACACACTCACATGCGGTGGGACCCACCCCGGTGGGCATGTGAAAGTGTGGTTGAGTGTGTGTGTATGTATCACTATTCATTAGAATAGATGTGACTATTAGGAAGTGATACAATAAATGGGGTGCCTCCAAGAGGCATGATCCTTCCTAATGAGTGTCTATTGAAAAGACACGATTGTTCTAATGAGTGTCTTCTAAAGACATGATCTTTCACAAAGGGGTACCTATAAGTCTATAAATAGGCACTTTGTAAAGTCATTTGTGATACCAAAAAGAAAAATGATACACGTACAGCAATGTTTTCCAACAAAGTTCTCCAACATACCAAAACGACGTTGTTTTGGCATGCTGGACCAAAAAAAAAAAAAAAACTCAAAATCAGATCCGGCTCTCCCCCTCCCCCATTTCCGACCAAAGAGAGGGCAACCACCTCCCATTCCACCACCGCCGGCGACCCAGCTCCTCCGCCCTCACTCTCCACCTCCGGCGACCGCCGCCGCCAAGAACACCGCCGATTGATTTTTGAGGTTGAATTCGTCTTGGGCCAAATCGGGTGTGATTTGGAGTGCTTCATTGCTAATGGTAGCATTAGATTCCACTGCAAATATACTGTAGTAGGATTCATTAAAGGGTAATCCGTATTCGGCGGTGAAGGTCTTCAGCTTCTGGGCCGACGAAGCGGTGGCACCGCCACAAAACAGAGGTGGAGGAAATCTAGAGCTTTTCGGGGTGTTCTTGGCGGCGGCGGTCGCCGGAGGTGGAGAGGGAGGGCGGAGGAGCTGGGTCGCCGGCGGTGGTGGTGGTGGAATGGGAGGTGGTTGCCCTCTCTTTGGTCGGAAATGGGGGAGGGGGAGAGAGCCGGATCTGATTTTGAGTTTTTTTTTTTTTTTTTTGGGTCCAGCATGCCAAAACGACGTCGTTTTGGCATGTTGGAGAACTTTGTTGGAAAACATTGTTGTACGTGTATCATTTTTCTACCAAAAATTACATAGTGAATTGCTCTCTCTCTCTCTCTCTCTCTCTCTCTCTCTCTCTACACACTCTATTCTTAGAATTTTAGGCATACTGATATTCAGTTATTCTCGAGAAATTGAATATCAGTTCTTGGTTCTCTTATTCTCATTTAGCGGATATTCTGTTTGTCTTCGTTTGTGCAAATGCAGTCAAAAAGAACTTCGAGTTCGGTTTCGTTGTATCTTGAAGGCGGATTTGTTGTTAACCCGGTGCACACCTTATGGTGAGGGCAAATACTGTCTTTAGAAAAGCGTTGTTACAACGTGCCTCAAATGTGATTTTTTTGTACCAGATTTTCCTGTAGAGGCGACGCCATCAACACATAATGAAGACCAGATTTCCAACATATAGCCATTAACCTCACATCATGGGGATCTTAACTGCGCAGAACTCCTGGGTCAAGATTTAATGAATCCAAGAGAGACCCTTCGAACTCTCCGTTTCATTCACACCGAATTTCCAAGAAATTTCCAACACTTTTGGGATCCATTTCTTGCTGTGGTGGTCAGTTTGGTGCTTGGAGTCTTTGGTGCTTCTTTCCCTTGTTATTTAGGTGGTGGTGTTTTCCTCTCTAGACTCAATTAAGTTAAAAAATTCTAAGGTGTTAATCAACTTTTGTGAGGCTAGTGGCCATTGAATTAAGTTGATTCTCCAAAGGATAATCAAGGTGTGAAATCCAATAGGTGTAACAATCAACGTCATCACTATATATCTTGGCATCTTGCAAATAAATCCAAGTGGTAGCTCATTCAATTGCCAAGCCCAGAATACTCCATTTGCTAGCTCTTTCAGTCATGAATTCATGATTATTTGGACTAAATCACACACCAGGGAATTCATTTCCAATCCCACCAGTAAGCTCTCTTCATGTTTGTAGGTGTCTTTTGCTTGGTTTAATTTATGTTTTTCTAAAGTTGGCATCTTATCAACTCTTTTTTCTTTTGGTTTGTTAATTTGGTTTTTTTTTTTTATTCAAAAACTGTGAAACTGAGAGCTAGGTTGAGTTTTAGTCAGCAAAACACTAGGAGAATTCTTATACTCTTTGAAGATTTATCAATGCTTTTCTTTTTCAATGTTTTTAAATCTTACCTTGTATTTTGTACAAGGTATGTGTGGCTTATATTTGTCTGCTCTGGTTGGTGAAAATAGACAAATTGCCTGGCATTTGGTCAACATATGAAACCAGCTCATTTATTATACATCTTGTGAATTTTGGTGAAAATTTTGAATGCAACGGTTATTTGTACGCGCCTCTCTCACAAAAAGTGAATTGCTTTTTTTACAAATAAAATGCCTAAGGACCAAATGCCTAGAGTGCGTTTGGTGCCCTACAGGTATCCCTGGTGCTACTCTAGTCCATCAATATATAGTTCTTAATTTGGTTGTAAAGTGTAAATTTTTTAATTATGTATAGCCGATCTAACTAAAGCAACTAAGTAATAGAGTAACTATTTAGTAATCATGAGGCATGACCATGTAGCACTTAGCCATCACTACACTATAGGCCTCGTTTGTTTGGTGAGATTTGGGAGTGGGATTTGGGGGTGGGATGGAGTGCGACCCAAAATCCCATGGGAGAGGTGGGATTTGGATGGAATTTCCCCCTATTGGTCATGTGCTATAACAAAAAAGTACTTTTCAATGGCTATATCCTATTGAACACAAACATCGGATATAGATTTTCTCCATCCATTGATATCCTGAGCAATATCCCAAGGATTTCATATCCCACCCATATCCCAAGGGATTTCATATCCCATCCATTTATCTCCCGATCAAACAAGATTAGTGGTGAACCCGCAAGATTGTATGGCGTTTGGGGGCCTAGGGTGCCAAGTGGCAATGTACCAAGAACCCCTCACAATGATTACTTTTGGGAGCCCCTCAGGTAATCATTTTGATGAAATTTAAAGCATGATCAAATTTGATAGGAGTTAAAATATCCACACAAAAAAAAAAAACCCTCGGCACCCCCTCAAATCTGGGCTGTCCAAAACACATTTGGACAGCCGAGATCGAGTCAGCAAGGCCTGCCATCCCTAAGGGACGGCAAGTCCCCGAGTTTGGTCTTGGGGCATGCACCATGTGACTGTGCTCCAAGACCACTGGAAAGTTACTCAACTTGTGACGTTGAGGGATGTTGGAGCACCATGTGACAGAACCTCAAAATCACTAAATAATTCCTTGTGTGTGTGTGAGAGAGAGAGTGTTTGTGTTTTATCAATGTGAGATTTTCTTGGTGGTGGTGTTATATATAGATATAGATGCAAAGCTATAGGAGGAGGTTGGGTGTTCACTTCATATAGGAATAAAAGATATATAAGAGGAAGAGAGAGTGCAATTACAAATAAGCTAAATATACAAATGGAAGAACAACTCAACCCCCCAATAGCAGCTACTCATATCCTTCAACAAACCTTGAGAAGCTTGTGCAATACTCATCAAAACTCCTCTCAATGGGTTTATGCTGTCTTTTGGAGGATCTTGCCTAGAATTTATCCCCCTCCCAAGTAAGTTAAAAGAAATGACCAAAAATAATGTGAGGGCTCTTTTCTATTTTATTTTCTTATCAGATGTAAATGAATATAATAAATTAGACTAGCTATCCCTAGTCTATAGTTTCTTTTTTGTTTTGAACTAATAAATCCTGTTCTATCCTATCCTATCCTATCCTATTCTATAAATGGATGCATGTTTTTTGAGCTTAGTATCTCATCACCATCCCATCTTCTCTCTCTCTCTCTCTCTCTCTCTCTCTCTCTCTCAGATGGAACGGCCATGGAGGAGCATATGACAGGTCAAGGGGAAACAGGAGAAACTGGTATACATTAAGCTATGAATAAGTCTGTGTGTACAAATAAGTTTGTGCACGATTCCGGATACAGATATCTCCGAACAGTCCAATATCCACAAGGCTTACCACTAGGAAGGGGGCCTACGTTTATATTGGACTATTTTGGACACATATGTCTCTGGATCGTTACACATTTCCTGTCATTGCTCTTAAACTATATTATGTTGGCGCGCTCTCTCTCACACACACACACACATTGATGACAGGGTATTGGTTTGGGAAGATGGGTTTTGCAATTTTGGTTCCTCATCAGCAGAGATGATCAGTGGCTATGGGGATTGTCCAGCTGGCTTCTCAAATATTTATGGAAATTGTGAATATCAAAAATATCAATTAGGACTCCAGCCAGAGATCTTCTTCAAAATGTCACATGAAGTCTATAACTACGGCGAAGGGTATGTTAATTAGGTTTGCTTAAGGCCTATGCCCTTAAATTATATACCTATGCCTCCTCGTATTCAATACATTTATAAATGATCAGAGTGGCAGTGGGCAATTGTTAATGTTGCAAAAAAAGTGCATCTAGATTTGTAAGAATGAGTTTTTCTTTATTTGAAACTAACCCTTTTGACATTTGGCATTATTCCTGCCCGAAAATGCTAAGTTAACCCATAAGGTGCCCCGAAAGTGAAATCAACGGTTCAGATAATTATCCAAGTAAATCCGAATACTGAGGGTAGTTGGGTAATTTTGGGGATATGTTTTTGGGATGAATAGCATTGTTGTTCACTGCCTAGCGGACTGTGATTAGCTGGATCAATTTTTGTCCTTCGGCAAAAAAGGAAAAAACGGTTTTTTTTGTTGACGAATCCATAAAGCACGAAAACTTAACGCAAAACTAATAAATACAAAAAAAAAATTGAATAAAGACAAAACCAAAAAATCACTTTCTATCTTTTTGCCAAAGCACCCCATCATATAGTATGCTTATAAGAACTACTTTGGTTTTGGTGCATGTACAGTTTGATTTGAAAAGTAGCAGCAGACCATAGTCATAAATGGATATACAATGAATCAGAAGAGCAAGAGATCAATTTCTTGTCAGTGTGGCAAAACTCAGCTGACTCGGTATCAAACTCGTCACTCTCTTGATCCTTGGCTAGTCATAAGATTTTCCATTTTTGTTGTATCCCATTAGCTTATTAAATTAATTTTGTCTTTTTCTTATTAATTTCTTCACAGCATCCTCGGACTTGGGAGGCCCAGTTCCAGTCTGGTATTAAGGTAAGAAAACAATAGCAAACATCTCCTCCCAAAAAAATGTACGAGTTCCGAATTTGGCAGTACTTAGAGCCAGGCTTGAAGAGAGAAATCTCACGTGAATCTCCTACTCCAAACATGGATGGGTCTGTCTTTAACTGGATCGAGATGAAAATAGTCGAGGTGGGCGTAAGATGGCCCGGACACCCCTGACTGTCGAAACAAAAAAGAAAAGAAAAAGTATTAGATCATCTTTGATCAAGGTCTAGCCAGTTAATTAAACTCACTTATCTTGCAGACTATAGCCTTGATTGCAGTAAGAGAAGGTGTTGTTCAATTAGGATCTGTTCACAAGGTTCTCTCTCTCTCTCTCTCTCTCTCTCTCTCTCTCTCTCTCTCTCTCTCTCTCTCTTGATTACAGTAAACCATGTGATCAACTTTTGATTTCTTCACTCAAAAATTAGGTGATGGAGGACCTCAACAATGTAGTGTTACTGAGGACGAAGTTCAACTACATTGAGAGCATCCCTGGTGTACTATTGCCACATCCATCATCATCTTCTTCTTCTTCCTCCAAGATCAACGGCTACGGCGAGGCTGAATCATGGCATTTCCAGGGCACTAATCTCCCTCATCCTATGGAATTCTCACATGACCACTTCAACCAACAGATCAGGGTAACTCCCTCCATGAGTAGCCTTGAAGCCCTCCTCTCCAAGCTCCCAGCTCTCGTGCCACCACCACCACCAAGGATGCTGCCAGTCTCTGCACCCTACTGCGAGGCGGCTCAACCGCCACCGCAATATCTATCACCAAACAGGCATTTGGAACAAATGGGAATGGAAAGGGTGACAAAGGAAGAGATAGATGATGAGAAGGATGATTATATGGGGGAGAGTAGCAGTTCCAACATGTCATCTTATCCTCGTAATCCAAATTTTAATTATCTTCATCATCATGATCAGTGGATATCAAAGAGCGACCACTAGTTAGCTAGCTAGGGTTAACTATTTATTGGTGGATTTCTAACAAGGTATATGACTTTTATAGCTAGTAGGTCTTGTGGAAGCAATATGAAGAGTAGTACTGGCTAACTAAATATATTATGGATGCATGCGTTTGGTGCTCTAAATGTTTGTCAAACAATAACTCAAGTATTTTTTTTGTCTTTTTTAATAACCGGATATCCGGGTCAGCTTGCGCGCACCTCGATTAATTCCCGGGTCCTGGAGGTAAACAACCAGGCTTAACCCCCAATGGCCCCAAGAGTTTGTTGGCAAGGGGAATTGAACCTGAGACCTTAGGTGGGAGGAAATCCCTAAGTCCCAAAGACAAGATCACTTTGCCAAATACGAGCATTTAATAAATTGCACACGAATTGAGCTCGAGTAACTTGGTTTTGTTACGATATCAGACAAACCGATCTTAAACTAGCCAAACCCAAATTAGAGCTCCAGCAAGTTAGCTCATTTAACAGCTGCATGTTAGGATAATTTGAGACCAAAAGGGAATGGCCCACCAGTTCAAAAAAAAGGGAATGGCCCATTTCTTTTGCGACTGCCTAATTCCTCTGCGAAAGGATATCGGAAGGAATAAGTCGTTTGTATCGCCTCACCATGGGGACCGGAGAGTAGAATAAAACCTCTCGTGTGGCATCTATTTCACAACACTACTACGTTTGTATCGCCTCACCATGGGGAGAGTAGAATATAACCTCTCGCGTGGCATCTATTTCACAAAACTACTATTGCAAGCAGGTTCGACGTTGCAACCAGGTAAGCTCTGAGTATGTATTGATGACTAATCTAATCAACGTAAATTGACAAAGACCCGAGTTCAGAAAGTAAAGAAAACCCCATATTCTACACAACGTTATTTTTACCAGTTGGGAACTTCCTCCAAAATGCAGGTAAGAATCAAGTGTAATACTCTACTAATAATCACGAACAGAATTACGGAATCCTTACAAAAATAATGATCAACTAATGGTGTATAGGTGATGATGAACAATCCATTTCACGGTGGCCATTCATTTTCTTCTGCAGAATCAGAACCCTATCGGAAAGCAGCTACTTCTTCCCTGAACAGATTGAGCACCTCCTCGACCATCATAACCGAAATTTTGGCCTTGTCTGAGTTGTCTCTCACTCGCACACTTACCTGAAAAAAATTTAGAGGCATAAATCTCCCAACGATTAAAAACTCCAACTGCCAATCAGAATACTGTATAACATAGGACCAGCACAAATTAAAATGTGAACCAAACTAGAAACAGGACATAAAATCGCCAAAATGCAAGATATTTTGGGAAGTCCCAAACATTTGTCAACCTAAGATGTATGCCATCAAGTTTCCCAGGCTTGCAACATTCCACATGCATATTCCACTAAAAAGGTGGGTCTTAAGATAGGATCCGCACAGTTTCAAAATGAGCCCAAGTAAAAACAGATATAAAATAGCCGAATGACTTGAAAAATTGGACAGCCCTACAAATATTTACCACATGGCATACCGTCAATTGGAATTATCGTGTTCCCACTACAAGTATGCACCAATTTTTCCAAAATGACTTTATGATTAACGACTTCATCAGAATTTTCACATTTCACTGAAAATTACATAGGGAGATTCGCATTTGTCAAGTAATCAACTTCAGGGTACGTGTATTACCTTCCCGGTTGCAGCTTCATCCTCACCAACAACCAAGATGTAGTTATACTGGGCTAACTGAGCTTCTCGTACCTACATGAAGCCAAAACCATCATTAAATGAGCAGAACCACCAGAGAAATCTTTACCAAAGATTAAGACCATGACCCGGCCAAGTTTAAAGAATTGCAACATCCGAACTTAGACCTATTGTGCACAAGAAAAATTTCTTATTCTTTGATGAGACAGTCTGAAAAATATAAACCAGCGCCAAGAGAGAAATTCGTACGTACGCCTCTAACAGTGCACAACTAAGGTTGGGTGATATAGAACTAGAAGCGTGGGAGATGCGATGAAAAAAAAAAAATTAAAGTTCCAATGTCCCATAGAAATCTTAACACAACTGACTGCAAGAAAAACATTGTAAGAATACACGACCACGTCATGAATGCAGCTCGCAGTACAACAAATTGAGGCTCAGAAAGGGAGATTGGAATCCACCTTTTTCTGGATTGTTCGGTCAGATGTATCAACATCCACATAAAACCGAGCTTGATGAATCTGGTCTTTTACCTGTTAAAAAGTGAACAGAAAAAAATTGATGTCCTCAGCTTTTGGAACTAGCAAATGTAGATGAAGAATCCGTTAATAATTTCGAAAGTGAAAATCCCAGAGCCATTGTAAACATTTATACACCAAAGTTGCAATTATTTACAGTTCAAAGGAGTAAAGCACAACAAAGGGCCTAGATGACCTAGATAATACCCGTAAGTGGAAATTTTAACTTTGTTTGCTCTCATTTTTCCACTTCCAACAAATATCTATATCTGCATAGTTATTAGAACCATAGCTTCTTGTTCTACCGAGAATCAGCCCAGCGAGATCAATAACAAATACAATGTACAAGCTATTCAGTAAATCACTGAAATTTAAGAAAAAATAAGCTGAACACATGCATACGACACAATCTTCCAATCCTTACCAGTGATATGACTCACTTCAGCAACAAGTGCAACAACACAGAAAAAGGCACATACAACACGTATATTAGTTACAGACTTACAGTATGCCCCATACATGTTCATGAAGTTGTTAACTTAGAGGGAAAAACAAGTAACAATCATATTGCAAGACATTATAAAGGTCAACAAACCGAAGACTAACAGACCTGTAACGCATATGCTTCAGATTTCACAGACACAGGGCAAACAATTGCTTGACGCGGACTGAGCCAGAGAGGCCATTTCCCCTTATAGTGCTCCAAGAGTATAGCGAACATACGCTCAACAGACCCTAAGATGGCTCTGTGTATCATAACAGGTCTCTCCTTCTTAGCTTCATCTTCAGCAGAGAATGATAAGTTGAAACGAGAAGGAAGTTGGAAGTCCAACTGTAATATCAAGAAGCATCACTGAATTCAAACAACTATTTTCTAGCCAATATTAAATGACAGTTATATCTGGAAAGAAAATGGAAATACAAGACAGAAGCAAGTGTACCTGTAATGTTGCACACTGGAATTTTCTATTCAGTGTATCAGAAACACTGATATCAATCTTTGGCCCATAAAATGCACCATCAGCTTCATTTATCTGAAACATGACCCGGATTGTGATTGGCAATGCATGAGAACACCATTATATGAAAATTACTAGAACACTCTAGATGCACAAAGTCCCGTGCAGAAAACAAATGAACAAGTAAACAGTTACAATCACAAACATTAGGTTATCCAGATATAGATCCACACATAAACCACTTTAACCACATCTGCTTACAATACTAGGGAGGCATCAAAGCAGGTAAAACAAATCCATATACCAGTAGCGGTAGCGGTAGATGTGGCCAACATAAGCAGGAGCTGATTGATGTATATGGTGACAGCAATAGTAAGCATTAGATGAGGTAGACAAAAAGGTGGAAGTCAGAAGGCATGGTGAAATCAGGTTACAGGAGATGTGAATCACTAGCAACCAAGCTATTGACATAGAAACTGTCAAATCCGTTTACCCTTTTTTGGATGAGTAGCCATAGAACGTGTCAACTACTGTCCATAATTGGGAAACCACATTACAATCACAGACTTTCACTATAGATATTTTTATGAGCCATCCTTTATTTGGTCAGTCTAATTTGATAATGTTATGCCTCTAAACATAGTTCTCAGCTAAGCTAGCCTAATGCTTATCCAACTGACAATTTGGTTCAACTACAAAAAAACTTCATTATCTACCTATCCATGCATTAAAAAGCAGCTTTCATATACAGACAAACATCCAAAGAAATGCATGTGTACCTACTGGTATACATATATATGTTGTTCATCATAAATCTTTGATAATACCCATGTATGGAGTTATTTCAATACAAAACAGGGAGGACACCATACACTGCGATTTGAAACAAAATCGAGGTTCGACAAACAAAGATATGGCGGTCTTATTTGATTAAGTGTATCGTGAGGGATTCTTCTTCAGTATGGAATCCAATGGACTGGATCAAAATGACTTCTCAAACGCGGTAGTCACCTCTAGAAATGAACCTAAGGATCAAAAGAAAAGGATCCGGAATGCGATGGCCCATTTAATCTAATGAATTATCTTCATCTTTCATTTGCTTTTTGTTTGTTTTTCAACCAATGGATTGATCAAATTCTTTTTCTCGATTCCTTTACGTCTGATAAAATGAAAGATTAACTAAAAGCGTCATAAATAGGCTTCCGCATTTCATGGTTATACCAAGGAGATCATTAAATAGTAAATACCATCTTCAGAGTATGTTAACAGTTGAAATGCATCCATAATTAATACCAAAAGCACAAACCCAGCAAGCCTTGCTACAAATTACTTGAGTCAGATGTGAAAACCCATCTTCACATCCTTCCATGTCGAACCATTCGATACAATAAACCTTAGGCTATAATATTCTCCACTGGGAGGCTCCACTGATACTTTCCTTCTGCCCTTTTGGCACTTCAAATAAACGAAAACATCAATCATGCCACCCTTATCTTACCTGGATTGAATTGTGCATCAGCTAACCATGTCAAACAACATTTCCTTGGTTTGCTATCAAATTGATAATATTTATCACCTCCCACAGGGTATTCTTCTCTTGTTATATTCTATCCTTGCATTTTTACACTCTAGGTAACAAGGGTTTATGGAGAAAAAAAAAGCCCAGAACAAGGAAGGGAAAGGTGATCCATGAGGACCGTGACACTATACATGTCTACAGCTGATTTGGATTACAGAGAACATCCATATTTCAAGGCCGATTAAACCAAAAAGGAGCAACCAAATGAGATAAATTTGAGTTTTATCTTTTTCTCATGATAAAACATTACTTCAAACTTAAGGCGTATTAACAACTAGTCAACTATCGCAAGAGAAAAATCAACACAGTAAAAACTGAATTACATCCACAAGTGATCAGTCCAATGAACAACCTTCAACTCATTTCTCAATAAAAACAACAAATAATACGGGAAAAAAGAATAGGGTGAACAAGTATCAAAATGATGTGTTAGATTACCTCCCACGGCTTCCCAAACTCATTTAATGCTTCTGTAAGAGCAGCTTCTGCTTTATCCCATGTTGCTGATTCTCCAAGATATTTCTCTGGCCTCTGTAATACAAGACATACTTAAGACAAATACTACCTTTCTAGGTCTTGACCCATGTAATGACACATCGCGAATAGCATGGCATGAAATGTACCAAGAAAATGAAAGCAAACAAGGGATAACATAAAATATACGCCTCAACCCTCAAGGACCTCAACAAAGGACATACTAAAGCTTTTTTGGCTTGGAAAAGACAATTAAATTAGGGTAAAACAGGAATTGAAGTAACTGCATAACAATCAAATGGATGGGCACAAAAGTGAGGAATGTATACAAGAACGAATCTAAACAAAGTGCATAACGCAATAGAATGGACCAAACAAAAAACAATATTTGAATCGTTTTTTACTTGGGGGGTGGATTGTTCAGGTGATGGGAGGGGAAAATGATACGAGCCTTTATTGGCTTAAAGTCCTCGATGATAGAAGTGTAAAACTTAATTTTGAAGTCTAACTACTTTCCCCCTTTTGAAAAGATTTTTGTAGCCCTAAATACGGCTTCAGTAGGAGATATGAAATGTATCACCCGTGAAGTTGATAATTTGGAAATCACTCATAATAAAGAACCACACAATTCAATTATCCTATAAGCTTTAAGTATGTCACACGTAGGTCCACCCCTGGGCTGCCACAGTGGTAAGGGCGAATGCCTGCTTGCAACATAGAAAGGGTTTGATTCCCCCTAGAGGCAAACCATGATTTACGTGGGGGGCCATGGCGATGGGTTGCTATGCTAGTCTCTCCCGAGAATTAGTCGAGGTGCTCGTAATAAAAAAAAAAAAAGAAAGCATGTCACACGTAGGTGAGTACCATATTGTCATACCGTTGATAGTTTCAGGTCAAAAGTGAACCCAAATATCTCATAGACGTGACTGATGAATTCTAATGCGCTTTTGACTTCATCTTTCACCTGGAAATGAACAAATTTTATTATGCTAGGCAATTAAAACGAAAAAAAAAATTTCATTTACAGGTCTCAGTTCCAGCCAAAAATAACCAACCTGGGACTCCCTGCAGAAGATATGAGCATCATCCTGTAAAATAGTAACTTTGTTAGAGAGGAAGTGGTTTCCAAGAGCCATGGACAAACTACGCATGAGTTATTGAAAATGTATTGTTTTTCTTTGTCTTTGGCTATTTTTCTCATTGTCCAATATTTTGCTAGTCTTCTGGGACAACTAATAAAAGCCCAAAACAAAAATGTCCTTGCTCAATGTAAGCAGATTAGATGCAAGGATGCCAAGTTGAGGCACTAGTGGTAGCAGTCCATCACAATGAAGGATGTTAGCACCCAACAGCGAAGTTTAGAATGCCATCCACACAGGAAAACATCAATGAAAGAACCAGTTTTCCCTAGTGCTGAAAAGCAACACCAAAAAACCAATAACGAAGCTACCTGCTGAAATCTCCTGACACGAGTTAACCCACTTAGTGCACCACTGGCCTCGTTTCGATGTAAGGCTCCAAAATCAGCCAGGCGAAGAGGAAGTTCTGCAGAAGAGATTGAAAAAATCAGGGCGCAGATGGCACAAATACGACAAAAGAAATAACATGTCCGTAAGCTGCTTTGAAGGTTGACAATGAATGTAAGATTCTCCAAGCTAATAAATGTAAAACGTCACCTAATATCACTGCCACATGGCAGGATGGAATTCCTAACTTTAGCATGAAAGTTCCTAGCCTATCCATGAGGAATAACCTCATATACGTGCTAAGAAAATAAAGGAAAAAAGAATTGCTGAAGTCTTTCCGCTGAACAAACAGTGGCCAATCATCATCGTGTAAACAATCATTGGATAAAGTTCTAGCATAAACAGCAAAATCTTGTTCCACATTTGTTTCTTTTCCTTTTATTTGGTAACACCTCCATGACTTCTTAACCGGACCAGTCCTAAGCAAGTACTTGAACATAGGAATTCATCCAACTAATCAATGTCACTAGTCAATCACTCACTAATATCATTCCGAGTATGCAAAAGAACATATATCCTGACACCACTGTGATTACAACCAACAAAACAGAGATAAAGAGGTAAGTTCAAACGCCAAGGTTGTGCATCTTTAACCAGCTACAACAAAATATGGTCCTGATCCTGAACATATTATTTAACAATTTGCTTGACAGAGTTAGCATGGCGACAACTGGTATACAGACAAATAATGATTTAGCAAAGATTAAAGTCCATTGGAACACAAAAAAAATATTTAAAAATTGCAGAGCAATGCAAAATCCGTGATACATTCCACAAGGTGATGCAAGTTATTAATGGAAGGAAAGCAGCAGGAAGAAAATATCAAATCAGGGGAAACTACATGGAAGTCTCAAGTGAGATGGTTTCTTCATGGGCATTTGAAACCTGACTCGACCAAAAGGACAGAGTTAAGCAAAAACTTAAATATAGCAAGCCCAACCGGAGTACCACAAGTAAAAAAGGACATGTAGCCTGTATTTCTCTAGGGATGAAGACTAATATTCAAGCCAGAAGTAACCAAGTTCAAAACGAAGGACTGGAAAGAGTTAATTAAGCTACACATGACAATGTGTTCTACATTTATGAGCACATACATAATATCCTCAGCGATAAAAGGGTGTTGTGCAACAGTACCATGAAGATTTGGAAAGAATTTCCAAAAAGAATGGCATATAAAGTCGGAACTGAGGGTAAATTAAAGTTTTGGCTGATTCAATGTGTTGCCATAGACCTCTAAGGGACATCTCCTGGTTTTTTTTTCTTAGCTTCAGATAAGAATGGTTTCAAGCAGGACTGCCGGCTGGTTTGTAAAAACGGTGCATTGTGAAACACGCAACCAAAGAGAACTTTGGAAGATTGGTAAATTCTATCTGTCACCATATTTTTTGGCTGCTTGCATGAGTTGACCAACGGTTCTATTCAGGATTCTTCGGTAAAAGCAATTTGATGAAACAAGAGTTTTACCCCTGTTCTTTTTATCAAGAATGAGCAGTGCGGAACTCTTGAGGCAACTGTCACCACGGACTATCCTGGGAAGAGGCACAAGTTGACTAGTGAGTAGTGACAACTGAGTTATGTAAGAGGGTAGGCGAAAGGGTAAATCATCTTCTTCTTCATTGCACGGTGGGAAGCGAGCTATGGAGCCTTATTTTTGTAGTGTCTGATGTGGCTTGTGTAGTATCGACATCAGTACAGATATTTTTATGCAATGCATTAGGAGGCCTTGAGAAGGAGATAAAGGATTGGGAAACTCTGGCTATTTTGGGGGTGTTTGAAGAACTCTTTGAAAAGAAGAAATGTGAGATTTTTTAGTATGGAGTTATCAACTCATGTCGTGAAGGGTCCCCTTCCATAATTCTATATTTGTCTTGGCACGGTTCCTCGGGGATTTGAATATGCATGTGGATGTATACCTTTCAATCTATGGCATTTTTACGCGAGCCTTTCTCAATAAGTTTCACTGTGAAAAAATGGGTAGTTATTTTTTCTTTAAATGGGCACTTTAGTACATACTAACAGGCGATGTCCAATATAATAGCCAAGACCACCAACTTTCACATAAAGCACACCCAGTTCTCGCAAAATGAAAACATTTTTGCGAGTAAACTTTCACTCATCAAAAGAAGGTACTTCCATGCATGTGAACAATAGAAGTCAAATATAAAAGCCAAGACCATCAACTTCTCCATCAGGCAGATACACAATCCACAAAACATGAAAAACAAATCCACAACTACAGCAGGAAAAAAAAAATTATAAATTTTTATATTCTGATTATTCTCAACCGCATGTTAGTTTCAATATCAATATTAACCACGTTGCCCAATAAAGTGCAAGATGGACCATAGTTTTGCTCAATAAAATCTTGAAAACAACAGAAGGTGCAAGAATACATCCACAAGGTATAAGGATTGAAATAACTAACCCCTGTATGAACGAACTCTATGATCAAAGATTTTACAATGGCCTGGGCAATTCATTGGCTTAAGCCCAAACTCTTGCTTTTCAATCTGCAATATCAACCAGAAATATTAGCTAATTAGAACCTGGATCGACATACATATGCATCAAAACAAAAGAGGAGTGGGTGAAGAAACTTTAGGAGGTCAGTTGATGAAAGAGGGAATGGAACCTAAGCCGCAATATAAAATCTAAGATGCATACAGCAAACCTAAATCATTCCTACGTAATCATAATCAAGGATTTGTATTTAAGAACCAGAAAGTAAAATAAATAGACAGCTCTACAAGTCTATCCATATGAGCATAAAATACAGATATAGCTATATCTGGTCCTTAAAATGTAGGTAAAAACCAATGAGCATTTAGAGATCACATCAACACCCAAGAGCTCTTGAAAACACGTCCACAGGAGATCAAAGAATATCACCTCCAATAGAAACATATTTTCCCTGTAATTAGCCGCATGCCCAGATGTTTCCCAGAGTTGCATGTTATAGATGTTCGGTGTTATAACCTGCAAAACTAAGTATAATTAGATGTCATGCTGCCATCCTATGTTGTTTCAATAAACAATGGACCAACTGTTCACCTCTTGGTATCCTCTGTCCCAGTAAAGATTTCGAATAAAATCCATCAACTTGTTGTAAATTCGAGTACCATGCGGAAGGAAGAAACAGCTTCCTGGACTGAAGTACATAAAAGATATTCACTCAAGAAGCATATAAAAGATGCAACAAGTGGTTATATGGCACACTCCCGACCTTGAAGAAGTAATGTTTAATTTCAATTGTACCTAAGTGGATCAAAATAAAAAAGCTCTTGATTCTTCCCCAGTTCTCTGTGATCATATTTTTTTGCCTCTTCCAGCCTCGCAATATATTCCTGTTACATCACCGATTGTCACAAGACTCAAGCTGTTAAGAAATGGGCCCAACAACTTACTCGTGCAAAAACCAACCTTGCACATGGAAGTGTAAACACCCATACATACAGAAATATAACGCAAACGAAAGAACTGGAATACAAATAGGGAGGCCCGAACCCAAGACCGCAGAAAAAAACGTATCCCTGACACCATGTCACATCCCTAATTGCCCAAAAAGCTTGTACTTTTTGAAAATGGCACAAAAAATGTATATCAGGCTATCTACATTTTCCACAAGAAAGATCATATGACTCTAGAAAACGTGTCACTTGAGATCAATGGCAGCATCAATGCAAGATTTCACAATACTCCATCAATCAGTGCAAGATTTTTCAGCAACGGAAATGTGTGGTCCACATAGTGTTTAACACTAAATATCACTTTGACTTTGTCTCGGAAAGTCGAAATATATTTCATCACATCAAAGATTGAAAGGTTCGTCATGTAAACCAACTAATTACAGTATATGAACAGAAATTTTATTTTCGTCATGTAAACCAACTAATTACAGTATATGAACAGAAATTTTACAGCTAGTTAAATTCAACTTGCAACGGATTACAAGAATTAGACTAGCAGAAAGAATAGAAATTAATTAAAGTAATTAATAAAGGGAATGTTGTTAACTTCTTGAAGTGGCAGAGAGGGTACTGCAAAGGAAAGTCCCAATTCCCATAAATATATGCATATACAGCATAGCACACACATTTAACCACATGGTCTACTTTTTTGTCCTTATCGAAGTAAATTACAATATTACCATTCATGTGTGGAAAATATAATTATGCATTACAAATGAAAAGAAGCTTCATAATTTCACAAGGACACAGAAGAACTGCATGTGGACAAAAGGGAGTACTAAATCAGTTCCCTAACCATCCTTTTAATGTATTTACCTTTCTGAAGTGGATTCTAAGAAAAGGAGAGTGAATCAAAGGGGTGCATGTTATGACAATATGCAGGTGTATAAAATATCGGATAAAGCATAAAACACCATTACCTTCAAGCGTTTTTGATCAGGATAAGATATTCCATAAACTCTTTGCAAACTTTCACGATCTTTGTTTCCCCGCCAATATGCTGACGAGGCCTGAAGATTATAAGACTAAGTACCACATGCAAAATACTCATGAATAGCATACAAAGTAACAAAATGCCAAACCTTTAAACAAGCAAGGGCTTTTACAAAAGATGTATTGGGTATATGTGGACCGCGACACAGATCAACCAAGGGGCCACATCTGTATACTGTTATAGTTTTGTCTTCAGGTAATTCCCTAATGATTTCAACCTGATAAAGATGATAGAAAGGCATTAGTGTAATATATAATCAATAACAAATGGAAATAAATTCAAACCAATATACAGAACAAATATTTTGAGCGATGTGGATTTACCTTAAATTTATTTTCAGAAAACATCTCCAGCGCTTGCCCCCTTGTAACTTCAATGCGCTCAAAAGGCTGCTTTTCCTGAAATAGAACGAATCTAAGGGAATAAGCTAGTGAAGAGCAAACATTGACTGTTCATCATAAGAATGCCAACTCAAATCCTAAACAGAAAACGAACAACTTCATCATGATTTTACAATTTCGCTATCCACCTAAAAATGGGTGTGACGTGAGAGAGCTAAATCACAAACAAAAGAGTGTGTCTGCGCGCGTTTGTGTGTGCCTCTATGAATGCTAAACAGACCTAGCTCATGCATAGGCACCCAAAAGCATGCAGTCCATCACTTTTCGAAAGCAAGGATATTGAGAGAGGCACCAAGGGGCTGCCAAACCCATACAAAAAATGAGGGGATGCCACCCCGATACAAACTGCTGGTCCATATTACAGCTTTAAGCCAACCAATGAAAACCTAAGACTTAACAGCTTTAGCACCAAGAAATGCCTCTGCAAATACTGCAACCTTTGCCCTGTTTGATCCAAACTCCAATACATGGTCATACCTCGACAAATCATCATAAGCAATTGATGTTGAAGCAAGAAACAGTAACAGAAACATCCAAATAATGATCTCTATTTTTCCAATTCCGGTATTTTAAGCAGTCATTGCAAATTCAAAACACAAATTCTTTTTGCGAATACTACATTTGGATGAATTACAAATTAGAACTACATTAAATAGAATAGAAAGTGTACATCTAACATGGCAGAAAGCTTAGTTGGCTGATGGGTGGTCTAGAAAGAGTGTTCTTTTTTCCTTTTCCAAGTTTTGATGTTTTGTATAGGCTCCTCTATGGTGCTTTTAGTTGGCTTTAAGGCCTAAGCACTGTGTTTGTATTGTTTTTTTTATTCTTATAAAAAACTTCATTTACCAAAACAAAAAAAAATGGCAGAAAGCTTAGTACAAGTGCAACTTGCTGGTACAGTAACAAGTACAAGAGCAATACCCCAACAGCTTTTGCTGCCCCTGCATCAATTCGTTTAAAGTGGTCTTCATTTAAGCCCAGATCACCATAAAATGCATCATAATAGAAACCCTACAAGAACAATGAATCATATCATAAGACCTGGGAAATTTTTGCAATTATAGCAGAAAATTAAGCTATACAATGTAAAAGGTAAGTTATAGGAGTATAAATTTCAACGGAATATAAACACTCCATGAGAAAAATGCAAGTCATAATACGTATGATATAACTCCATGTCATGCCACTTGCCGAATACCTAACCTTAAATGTAGAACTACTCAGACCTAGTGTCCCATTTGATTAAATGGGAATCCCATAAAATCAATGGGTTGATTTTAGCAAATTATTTAACAATCAAATCTATGCCTCTGTTGAACCCAAATCATAAAAGAATTCCAATTCTGATTCAAAAGCAAGAAGTTATGCCAAATCAGGGTATCTGATTTGGAAAACATAGCATTTAGTACTCCAACATATTAACCTGAACTATCATAACAACAATCAACAGCTTGATAGCGAATGACCCTTCATCGTCCATATAAATGTAGATAGATTACAATGCCACCATGTTTATAAGTCAACAGACATGAAACTTTGACCGTGAAAATTGATACGTTACAAAGCTGAAATGTTTAAGTCAATAGGCACGAAACTAAGAACAATCACACAATGTACCTCCCCTCTAGTAGTACACGGCCCAATGCACAATTTGCATCCGTATTCCATCTCAAGAGCCTGCAAAATTAACAGAAGAATAAAACCACAATAAAACCACAATGAAAACACTTGACAAAGCTTTTACCTGCCCAAGAATATGAGCACTTGAATGCCAAAAGGTGTCCCGACCTTCATCGCTCTCGAATGTGAATAACTTTAGCTCACAGTCGCCTTCAAGTGGCCTCGACATGTCCCACAGCACTCCATTAACCTTCGAAATCAAAGCGTTTGCCGCCAAACTCTTTGAAATCTCTTTCGCTACGTCCAGCGGAGTCAACATCCACTTCTTCCCTTCCTTCACACTCCCATCTGGCAAAGTAACCCTAACAATGACATAGATTCAAATCAATTCCATAGGTATGCATAGAGGTCTGCATGCAACGATATCCCTACAGCAAATAAATTCAATTCCATATGAATATATAAATTTATCACACACGTGTACGTAGGAAAAAAGTAGTCCTTATTACAATGTAGGTTCAGATCACAACAACGAAAAGTAATACAGCGACCAAAGCAGCGACAAACGCCACAAGCCGTTAACCAGAAAAAAAATACTAACAATTTCATAACCTGTAATGAACTGAAAATCTATGGGTATGTGGCAAGATGCCTAAATCTGAAGAGTTTAGTTGAGAATAATTGCCAGTATGGCAATTGGAAAACAGTTACAAGTCATTAGGCACTTAAAAGACAGTTACAAAGTTGTTCGTCAGGTAAGGGAGTGGAAAAAGAGGTACTCAGCACTTAGCTGTACGTATATAACAAGGATAGTTGAAAAGAGAGAGTACTTGATGGTTTCGCCAGAGATGGACTGAAGGTGAGCGACTTGTCCCGCCTTGATCAAGTCGAAGGCGGCGATGCGTTTGTCAATAATAGTCTGGAGATATGCTTCGTCCTTGGGGTGGTCGGGGCCGGACGCCGCCGGCTGTCCGCCGGATTTTTTCCCCATATGCGGCGGCGCTGGTGGTGGCTGTGAGAGTGAGGAGAGTAGGCGTCGGCTCGATGTGTTATGCGGCGGAGCACGGAGGAGGAGGTGAAAGGATAACCGCCACTTAGAAGAACATCGCATCCGTCGTTGCTGAGTTGTTACTGTGAAGAGATGCTAACGAGGTTTTTAGGGCTGTCGAAGGTTACTTGGTAAATAACACTACTGGTCCCCAGAGTTTGGAAAATGATTTATACACCCCTTCATTTATTTGTGCATTCCAAATTTTGTCTTTCGGTGTTCCTGTGGTGTGGTATGTAAGTTGAAATAATAAAATACAGTTCATTTATAAAATTGTCGAGTGCAAAAATCATTCCCTACGAGTTAAGTGAGATCTCTGCAATTTTTCGTTTTTTTTTTTTTTTAGTTGTGGTAACATATATGTTGTTTTTCTTTGTCTTGTGTAGGTCTGCAAACGAGGCAAGTTTTAAATTATTCAGATTTGTTTGTTAGTATGATTTTAGCAAGCTTGAGACTTTTGAGGTGTCCTTCATTTGAGTCGAGCTTGTCCAAATAAAATTATAAAAATATGTGGATATAAGTTTATGGCACATGTAAAAATATGTATTATCAAATTATAAAATTTTCAAAATAACAAATCATTTAAATTTAGAAACTATTTAAGTTTCTAAATGAAATTCTTGTGATATTATATATATACATAAATATACATATAAGAATTTTTGCATGAGGGCTCTCTCAGTTTGCTATGATGAGGGAATTTCATTTTTGGATCGAATTTCAATCATATGAACCGTTAGATGTGTTTAAAAAGTGAAGGAGCCCTCATTAGAAATATTCTATATGTTTAATATTTGCACTAAGTTTAGATGCTTGCATTTTGGTGCTTAAACCCAAATAATAATAGTAATAAAAAGCGCACAAATAATAATAATAATAATAATAAAGGCGCACATAAATTTCTCTCGCTTTATTCTTTAACGTGTTACAGTCACGGATTACGAATAACTGTTGTTCAGATACTTTGACTATTGGCGTGGGGAGCAAGCATGGGCTTTTAGGGCTTGACTCAGAATGGGCCCTTGTGGTTTGCTGTTTCGACAGATCCAATAGTTGATATTTCTAGGGTCAAAAAAATAGTAGTTGATATTCCACCCGAACTGGTCCACAGATACAACATGGGCCGATCAATGGCCTGATTGGGCCATGGGGAATGCCAGTAAAATGGGTAATAAGATTTTTGAATTTTTTTTTTTTTTTTTTACTTTTTAGATTCTTCTCATCAAGACAAACTAATAATCCATAAAAAAAATTGATACAAAAACTTACAAATGCCAAAAAAAATGAATGAAGACAAAAAAAAAAATTAATAATAATCCAGCTTATTAGACCGAAGAACCCATTGTGCAATAATCTTTCTACCATTGGGCTTAAGACCATGGAGGCTTGATTGTGTATTTATCGGAGCAGTTCTTTTTCTTTTCTTTTTTGGGTAGTGCTAATGTTAAAACTATTTTTTATTGTGTCAAAATTCAAGTGCATGAAATGCTTGTACTCATGTATAAAGTACAAACTCTTTATGCACTGAAGTTTTGGCACAATCAAAAACAGTTTTGGCATTATCACTACCCTTCTTTTTTTTCTCCAAAATTTAAATTTTAGGCTACTCAATATGGAAATGTCACAAAACCATTTACAATAAGATATTAACCGCATCCGTTGGTGCCGAAAGTTAAGTACCCCCACATGTTCTAGAACTCGCTAGGCAATTTAACAAAGTTCTAAAACTCGCTAGGCATCCTAAAGCGGTCGGGCACCTTCTAGTTTTCAAGACCGAGTACTCGGCGCCTAGTCAGGCAATTAGTCAGTCTAGTCGGTGAGGGATTCTAGCGCTTAGGCGGCGAGTACTCCCGGTCTTTTAGACCTTCTTTTAGAACACTGAGGTTTAATCCCTCCAGAGTGCATATGAAAGTGGAACCCAAGCATTAATTGATTCTAATGATCACTAGCTTCTTCTTTTTTTGTATATTACAAAATATTTGGGACAGCATACTCGCACCTTGCTAATCTTGAGGGACCAATTCAATCGTCCACTAAAGGACCTCTTTAAAGACTAGTTAACCAGCCTCCTATTATTCTTTTGGATGTTTTATTTTTAGTGATGAGCGTGTAAAATTTAATTTTGTATCTTGTGATTAAGTAAAATACCATGTACGCCAAGGGAGTAACATTATTTTGATACAATATTTTTCACAGTTCGATATGAAAAATATAACTTCTAGCTGGCCATTAAGATAAGTAATAACAACCCTTGGAGATGCTCTAACAAAATTTTCAAACCTAGTTTTTCATCATTTGTTTGTCCCTTATAAACGCATAAATAGAAGACAGAGATTTGAAATGGCATGCAGTTTGAACCCTATCCTAGCTTTCTGTGTATATGAACTATCTAGTGCCATGCCTAATATCTAACTAGTCCAATACATTGCCATGTTGGTAATAGAGGTGCAAACTAACCGAGCGGCTCGCGAAGTCAACTTGTGGCTCGGATTGGCTCGATTCATTAATTAAACGAATTGGCTCGGATTGGCTCGAGTTTTAGGCCCGTTTAAAGAGGTTCATTAAGTAAATTAACTAGGCTTGGCTCCTTTACAAATGAGTTGAGCTCTATGAGCTTGAACTCGAGTTTTAGACTTACGATTTAGCAAACGACTCGAGCTCAACACAAAATTCAGCTCGGCTCGTTTACAGTCCTAGTTGGCACCATGTTATAAGGTTTTGACGTCATAGCCATTTTTTTCCCTCTGAAAGTCTCTTGCTATGGGGACCACTACATTGTGAGAGGAGGAGGATATATATACCAGTTACATGAAATACTCATCGTTTATTGGATCCTCCTGTAAAATTACCAATTCCTGGTCATAATGATGATGATAAGGAGGAGGATGCAAATTAAGCTTCGTTTAGCATCTTCTCATTTAAATTCTTTCCACCAGTGGTGGAAATTTGGGGTTTTCACCAACCACCGTTGTCAATCCCTCTGTGCATTTTTTGTTATAATCTGAACTGTTTTTCTTGTAGGATCCGCACAATAGTATATCAACTCAAAAAATCAACTTAATCGGACATCGATGAGTATATTAAAAATTAAATTTTGGTTTATGAAACGGAAGGTCATGAACAGTTTAACTTTAAAATCCATGAATGTCCATTTTGTAAATGAAAGTGCATTTTTTGATACACCTATCAGTATCTGATCAACCTGATTTTTTGCATGGATATCCAGCTCGCTAGAGTCTATAAGAAGCTTAAGTTCGATTTCGGTGTTCCCCGAATTTTGGCTTGATTTTTCCAATTTGATCCTTCTCGATTGGAACTTTGCGTGTAAGCGTTTGGGGTAAAATTGACTTTTCGACTCGGGTCTTTTTTCCGCGCTGTGTTGCGATTTTCGTGGGGGTGGGTGGTTGGCTTCATTGAAGTGGGTTAAAGTCTACAGACTCTGCACCTCGCAGGCGATCTTCTTCCCCACTCTAGGACGATTTCTTCTCTCTCTCTCTCTCTCTCTCTCCAGAGACGTCTGTAATCTCTTCCCCTTTCCGGCGATTCGGCTCTCCTACGCTACTTCGAGTAAGCAAACTTTTCTTTACCTTTCGCTGGCTGATCCGGCCATGGGACCTGATCGGAGGCAGTATTATTTTCCGCTTATATATGATTTCTTCCGTTGTATTTTACTTTTGATTTTCTTGCGATAGGTTATGTGGCTGTTGAGCGCGAGTATGGGGCTTAATACCATTTCGGAAAACATTATATGGAGAGAGCATGATGGGATCAGGTGTTCGAACGGAGGCGGGTGGGTGAGTTCAATGTATTCTTAGGGGGTTGTGTTTTAGGCGGTGTATTAATCAACGGCAATCTTTTAGTTTGCGTTCAGTGTTTTGTTTTCCCAATGGATTGTTGATTAATTTCTACTGTATTTTATTCCTCTTTTTCTGATCGGTATTTTATTCCTCTTTTACGGTAAAGAAGAAGATCTCACACACATCAAGCTCCAGGGTTTCTGTAATCTCTATACTTGTTACAGTGTTATGATTTGATTTCGTTTCATTTCCGTGGGCAAATTTCAGGAGACCAAGCTTTATACTTATGCGGCAATCAAAGGCCCTCAAGATTTGCTATGTCTTCCAATCTGCCACAAGCTTATCTGGTCACTCAAATAGTTATATCATTTGGGGGGCTATAAAATGCCTTAAGAATGGTAAGAATCTTGAACCATCATAACATAGGTGCAGGAAATATGGTTCTGTGTGCTGAAAATAGTGTTTCTGGGGTGCTGAAACTGTAATTAGGTCTGTAATTGTGATCTTAATTCAGAAATTCAGGATTTTGAATGCTGGAAATAACTTCCCAGAGCTGAAACTGTGTAATGGTGCACGGACTAAGTGTAACATGCTAGAATCAGGTTACGCTTACAGGAAACAGGTACTAAAGTACTTGAACTTGGTGATTAGATGTCGAAATATGAACTCCTTTCTCTCATTGAGTTACAAACTAACAGTTAGTTAGTTCCGAACCGACAGTGTACTTCAAATAAGAATTCTGTACTTCAAATAAGAATTCTTTTGTTAAATGTGACAAGGGAAAGAAGTGATACATTTAAGTTATGAATAATATTGTCATTTGATTACTTGCTACGATACATTTAAGTTAGAATGATATTGTTATTTGATTCATTGCTACTTGAATTTCAGTATCATATTGTTGCTTCAAACACAACGACAAGTTACCGTGACTGCAAAAGTGACCATGTGTTGGTACTTGGTACCTCTTTTTCGGGCCTCAAGGCGTAAATTCTTTATGTGCGCACCCAACATCTGGGAATGGAAGTTAAAAAACTACTGCTGAGTCAACAAAAATAATGTTTGAGTATCACGGTAGAAAATGAGAGTTTAAAACTCCATATTGGTGCTTGTGTGGTAGAGGCTTTAAATAGATGCAGCTATATATTGAAAGCTAAATTATGGTTAATGTGCACTTCTATGAGTCCTAAAATACTTGTCATGTTTGTGTGTGGTATATTCTTGGTTCAGAGGCAAAGAGACATATACTGCGACTCTACAAAGCAAGTATTCTCATGGTTGACCACTGGGGTTGAGGTGAGTGTATCATTTCATCAGGAATGGAATTTAAGATTATTGTATTTGTCCTTTGAATTATTGATGGACTGTAGTGTTGTTGGTTTTGGCACTACTTTTCAAGTCCTCGTATATTGATGAGCGTGGTTTTAATTTTCATATAGCCTTTTGATTTTCTATACAAGATTGCTGTGAGAATTAATAGTCCATGCATTCTACATGCTTATGTGTTACTTTGGTATTGCATGCTACTTTCGGCAGTTCTACATTAAAGCGCCCAATAAGATTTCACTCTGAGTTCATGCATGCTTTCTCTATGGGGTCCCCGAACAAAGCATTTGGTCTGATAGATAGTGAAAAAATTTCACTAATACTCGATATCTAAGATTTGTTGCAAGATTGCGAGTAAAGGTAACCTTTTAGTTGCCTGCATGGAGCATCTGTGTCATCCTAAAAGTGAATATGGAAGCAACTTTGCGTTTGGAAAGCGTTGTAAGAGGGCTTTCTCATAAAAAGAGTCTTTCCTAGATGGTGATGAGTTGACAACATTACTTTACAGCTCAAGGGCAATTCTGACTCCTAACCACCCATGTATAGTCACTTTGTAACTAAGATATACCATCTGTCTTAGTAGTAGTTGAATAGGGAATGGGTAGTACCCATGGTGGCAAACGATACAGAGCCAAAGTTTCCATCAAAAGGGCCGTCTCCTTAATTTTTCAATCCAAGCTTGAAAATCTTCTGTTTTTCTGCAATCAATTCATTGTTTCCTTTATCAGACCTATATATAAGACAGATCACACGGATATTAAGTGTAGCTAAAATGGAAGACGTTAACGGTGTATGCGTGGTAAGAGTTGTAAGACTATGGTAGATAGATAGGATTAGAATTTACGAATGAAAATCTTTGTGAGTTGAATGACTCAGTGCTACGTCATTAATTGAAGATGAGAGAAAATAGGCTTAGGCGGTTTGACATCAGTAGATGCAACAGTTAAGAGCAGCGATAGGATTTTTGTCAATGGAAATGATGGGAGAGGAAGGTTTAAATGATGCTTGCCAACAAAGGACGTGAAGATATTAAATTTCTGTGAGCATATACTTGACAAAGGTGGAAAAAACACATTACGCTTGGTTTGGCTGTTTGTGATGCAGAAATAATAAATTGTCTTCCATTTGCTGCTCTGTCACCATGAATAATAAACAGGAAGATTTATACTTAAAATTTGGCTGCCTAAATGTGATGTACGATTCATCAATATTTGTCTGCACATAGTTTGTTGGACTTTCTCTGTTTAATACTATAATGGTCTCCCATTAGAACAAAATTAGGGTAAAAAGTTTCATGTTCTAAGGGACATTGAGTCTTTGAAACTAACCAGTTATCACTAATGTGTCATTAGATTATGGTGGCAGATTATTGTTATATGGAGTTTTGATGCCATCAACTCACGATCACTTGTTGCTTTTGTGCTTTTCAGCCTTCAATTGACTGAAACCATTAACAATCTTGATTATTCAAGCGAAGTGGTCTGTGCTTTTGGTTATTGGTCCTCCTTTTCTCTTTTCATTCTTTAGTGGCCGACATTTGGAGGAAAACCAATCTGTCCTTAGAACTGAAAGAAGAAGTACTACTAATGAGAAGAATGGCTCATCAGCAAGACTGGTCATCCTAAAATGATAGTGTTCCATACTGTCAATATAAAAAGCTCTGGAATCCATGCTCAACCCTATGTTAAATCCTCTAGACCTCCAAACCTAAAGCTATTTCTCTTATTCTGGATGCAATAGGATGCAAAAAGGAAGAGTCGTTCTTGCCACCTTGCATCTTCTTCTGCAATCAACCCTCTTCTACTGAATAACTACCCTGCAAATACAACCTTCTCTGCTTTTGAGCCCCCATCAAAGCTTTCTTTTACCTTATAATCTCGTTGAGAAATTTGGTCCCTCCACAAATTCATTTGGGAGCCCCATGCCATTTTGAAATCACTTGTTTCTGATTTTATCATTGCAAGTCTATCCAGTCATTTATCTCGCTCCTCAGATCAAGCTAGAGCAATTTAACATGCTTTTTTTTCCCCTAGAAATTTTCCTTCCTATATTTTGGATGTGACTCGAGATTTTGAAATGTTTGCTTCTCTCGCTCTTTCATCGATGCTTTGATACTTACTGCTGCCACTGCAGGTTACCAGAAGAGGAAGAAACTGACAATGATGGTGATCCCTAGCATATTTATCCCAGAGGACTGGTCCTTCACCTTTTATGAAGGACTAAATAGATGTCCTGACTCTATCTTCAAGGACAGGATAATTGCTGAGCTTGGTTGCGGTAATGGATGGATATCCATTGCCATAGCTGAGAAGTGGTTACCATTGAAGGTTCATAGTTCTTTTTAACTGAAATAATATCTCCTCCAAAATGCTGCCTCTCTGATCTTTTTTTTTTCCTTTTGCAGGCCGGTGATACAGATATTTCAGCTTTAGTTGAGATTGAAAAGAATAGTCTCCATCGTTTTGAGTTCTTCATGGGGCTATCTGGAGATCAGCCAATTTGTGCTCGAACCGCTTGGGCCCATGGAAAGGCTGGTGGTCGTATTTCTCATGCTTTGTCAGTTTACAGTTGTCAACTTCGTCAACCAAATCAGGTGTGCACTTTGTAAAAATCTACATTGCATTTTACGGGACTGGAAATGCAAGGGATATTGATTGTGTCATGGTGACAGGTTAAGACGATTATTGATTTTCTTAAAAATGGATACCGTGAGATCAGCAATTCTCTAGATCTATCATTTGACGATGATTCTGTGGCGGATGAGAAGATTTCATTCCTTGCTTATCTTGCCTCGATGTACTCTTTGTCGAGTTCTAATAAAAATAATTTTGCCGATAAATAAAAAATAAAAAAAATAAAGAGTTTATTGGCAAGCTGTAGCTAGCTGTATTTTGATTCTCTAATGTGGCTTGTTTAGCATGTAATAGCAAAACCTGCTTGCCGGCCTTCAATGTTTGTGATCTACTAGTGTTAGATATATACTTGTGTTTTGATGATTCACTAAACTTGTTATGAAAAGGTGGACAAGCTCTAGCTTGCTGTCTTTTGAGTCTCTAATGTGGCTTGTTTAGGATATAATAGCAAAACCTGCTCTGGTTTTTGCCAGCTTTCAATGTTTGTGATCTATATCCAGCTCGCTAGAGCCTATATCCAGCTCGCTAGAGCCTATAAGAAGCTTAAGTTCAATTCGAGCGTTCCCCAATTTTGCGCCGATTTTTCCGATTAAGTCCCTCGATTTGCAGGCTTCCCGTTCACGCCTTTGGGGTAAACCTGACATTTCAATTGGGGGTTTTTGTCGCACGCGCTTTGGTATACGTGGGGTGGGTGGGTCGTTCCATTAAAGTTGCTGTTAAAGCCTTAAAGGCATCCAGCTGTGCCAGAGAGGAAGGTTTCATCTTCTTCTCGCTCTCTCTCTCTCTCTCTCTCTCTCTCTCTCTCTCTCTCTCTCTCTCTCTCTCTCTCTCTCTCTTCCCGCTCTCTACTACTCTGCTCAGCCTCCATTCCAGCGATCTCCTGCTCCTTCTCTCTCCACGAGCCACTGAAGACTGATTTCGTCGGAGATCGAACAGGTGAGTTCGTCGTTTTCTCCTCCAGTCTCGATTTCTACGTTTTCGTTTTCCAAACCTTAAGCTACAATTTCTTTTTTCAACAGAGATTTTGTATTCTTTCGCCGTCACCGGTAGTTGTTTGTTCTTCAATGGGATGCTTTATTTTGGAACTTTCATTAGTGTGTGGGAGAGGTTTCTGATGAATGAATCTGCCATTATATAGGTTAAGGTACATTTTTTAAAGAAAAGAAACGAAACAGAGTGGCTTGAAAAAAGGCAAGGACACCAAGGAGGAAAATGGTTCTCAAGAGAAAATGGTTGCCCGGCTTCAGGTATGTGATTCCTTGGTCTTCATGTGTTTCCAGTCAATTGCTTTGTGCCCTTTATAGAATGTGTAAGAGGCTTGCTGTGCTGTAATACAACTTCTGAAAACAAGAACACAAGGGTGGAAGTATTTTTTAAATCGAAATTGGACCAACTTTTTTTTTTGATGTCAAGTTGCCGACAATCTAAATAGATTTGTGTGGCACAGTATATAGTAACCTGGGCATAATAGCATACCATGTAATTAGTGAAGTTCTCTAGCCACAAACCATAAAGGGTTGAAATGAATTTTTGCCTAATACTAAAATGGGGATTATCTTTAGCTGGGACTCCAAAGACGAACCATGGCTTGAGTCTCAAAGTTGTTGTGACAATTATTATCATTGTCATGGATTTTTTTTACCTTAGCACTTGGCAAGTGCCGAGTAGTTAATTGGAGCATCAAAAAGTTGCTGCATTTTCTTCTTTTTTATTTTCTTTGTTGTGTCATTTCCTCTGCAATTTCTGGTGTTATTATTGATAGACTTTTTCCGTGTTCAGTATTGTAGTTGTAAATGGAGGCTAATCAATGTTTCCGCTTGGTCAGAGTAAACCATAACAGCTTTCAAAACAATTCCAACGAGCAGCAATCCACATTATGTGTTTGCAGTTCACATACGGCATACTGCACATAGCCAACTGGGTCGTGTAAAGGATAATTGCTTAGGAAGACAAAATATGCTATATGCTTAATAATGTTCTTTTGCCGATAAAAAAAAAGAAGGAAGGCTAAATATGCTATCTGCTCATATAGGAGCTCAGAGAGCATTTCCAGAGAAGTAGAAATTAAAAGTGTTGGGGAAATTAAACATAAGGTTGAGCATTTCCATCATGGCTTCACTAAGTAAAACCTTCTACCATCATTTTTAAAGCCAAGACAATCTGATCGTACCTGACTACAGCCAATGATGTAGTCACGATAGACTTTGAGCTCAAGCATTGTGTCCGCCTGTGGTACCTTAATGTACAACTTCAAAAAAGACCCCAATAGCCAGACTACTGACTCACTCTATCTTTCATCCCATAAGAGCCTAGAGTTTTCTCTGCCAGATCTATTTGTTTTTGATGGAGCAACTCTAAATTTCAGCCATGGCTACTCCTTCTGGTATACTTCATGGGACTATTATAGGATTATAGGAGCAGGAGATCGCTGGAATGGAGGCCGAGCGAGTAGTAGAGAGATAGATTTTAACATGTGTCCTATAATAGTCCCATGAAGTAAGTCCCATTGTAATTTGCTTTTGATTTGCTTGCAAGAGGTTTTGTGGTTCTCTATGTTTTCCGGTTCCATTATGCAAAGGTAAGAACCTCTTCGTTTTACCTGCAATCTCACAGTCTATTTAGTGTGGCTTTTGTAAGAAGAAACTAATTTTTGTTCGCTTGTTGATTTGTAGCCCGTTTCTACTGTTGTTGCTCATCATGGACGAATACAGCTCTGGCCTCTGGATTTTTCAGGGAGTTGTACTGTCATACGTATTTAGGTAAGAGTGTTTTTTCACAACGTATTGTTGTTTGTTCTCTTTTTTTTTTTACTTCAAAGTTGAAGGGGGAAAAATCTAATGTGGCCGATGGGAAGCTTGAATGGGGCAGTTGATAGGAAAAAAGTGAGGAGCTAAGTTAAATTGCATGTCCAGACTTTTGTTACACTGGGGGTAGCTATCAGATTTACATAAATACAATGGAAGTGCCTATAGCATGGACCAACTGTTGGTTTCAGATAATTCTTAATGGAATTGAAAGCCTTATCAAAGAAAATAAATCATTAATTAGTAAAATAGTTATGTCATATCTGTATTATATATCTATGTACATAACTGAGATGCCTTTTTCAAAGCTGAAATAATTTGGAACCCAGTTTTTACCATGGGAGATGGTAGCTGTGTCGCAGGTATATATATCTTGGCCTATTTGACACTGAAGAAGAAGCTGCAAGGTATATATGACAATGAATTTTAATGGACCAGGAGAACTTGCTATTAATTTCTCTCCCACCTTGGCTATCTACATAGCAGATTTCGTGACCCAAAGAGCATTAGTTGGTGCCAGCACTCCATGTCAAATCCATCTGCTACATCAATTCATAAGCACCTTTGTTGGACAAGTGGTTAACCTTTTAAATAAATAAA
This sequence comes from Vaccinium myrtillus, assembly GCA_016920895.1. NCBI lineage: Eukaryota > Viridiplantae > Streptophyta > Magnoliopsida > Ericales > Ericaceae > Vaccinium > Vaccinium myrtillus. The sequence continues at coordinate 29,700,192 of CM029271.1, read as the reverse complement.
AAAACTTGTGGTTCAGCCTTAAAAGCTTACTGCTGCTTTAGGCCAAACCCTGTTCCACAGCAGGTCATTTCATACTTACTTTCATCCAAGAGTTATCAGCTGCTCAGTCATCCGGTAAGTTCTAAGAAAACTCTAAAATCCTGGGCAAATCCAAGAGTTATCAGCTACTCAGTAATTTACTTGTTACCCTGTGAGATTAGCAATATGTATTCATCTTGTGCCCTTCTCATTCAGCAACCCAAAACACTGTCGATGGTCCATCAAGCAAGGACTAGAGAGGTGGAAGAGCTACTTCATTTAATATCATTCTGGGAGTTGTAGTGTTATATTTAGGTCAGAATGGGTGTTTGTGATTAACGAGCTCCTTTGTGATTAAGATGTTTGGTACAAAACGACTTGATACCCATTCATTTGTAATGGAGTTCCAGAACACAATAGAACTTTGGTACAGAACGGCGATTGTAGCAAGCCGAAGTAATCACCAAAGGTTTTTCAGTTTACATTTAATTCAGAGGGAAAAAAAGGGTCAAACTCTTGACTGGTTGTTTGACAACAGAAAATCTACACAGTATGCAGTAAAAACTGGGCCGTAATGCTTGGTTTGTGTAATTGTGTTTTTACATGATTAAGATGAATAATGACAGACTCTTATGTTGGAGGAAGTGCCAGTAAAACGATAGGATAGGATAAAATGGAGTGGGTGGGTCGTCCTTATTCAAGCCTTGAAGGCATTTGGCTATGCAAATCTCTCCCTTTTTTCCTCTTCTGCGGTGTTACTTTCATTTCCTTGGCCGCGTCATATGAGAGAGAGGGTTTGACCTGTTAATGAATGCCGATGGGATGTTTCTACTATGTATTCTTTTGAGATCGAGTAGCGCAGTTAATGTGCAAGCAGTGATCGATTTGGGTTGTTCCTTGTGTTTTACCTATATTTGTCATATTTTAATCATTAACTATGGTCTTATTACAGCTGATCAAATTAAGATCAGGTTGCTTTGGTTCTTTGAATACCTTTTGTTATTTGCATGTTCTGATCTATATCCTCCATTTCAAACCGTGCAGCATTGCCCCTTATTATAACTAATCATTTTTTCCCTTTTATTCCTTGGGAGTACCTGCCTTTTTTTTTAGCGTGCTTATTTGTACAATTCATTCATTGCAGTAGCACTGTGTTATTAAGACTGTCTTACATTTTCATTGAGTTCAAAGTTCAAACAAATAGAGTTAGTAACATAGGTGTTGACATTTGTGTACTGCAGTTCAATGGTGATAGAGATTCCTTTTATTCGATGGGGTTTTGAAGCGCATATGGTTCAGCCTTAGCAGATTACTCCTGCTTCCAAACTTGTTCCACAACAGCTCGTGCTCACTTAGATTCGTCCAAAAGTTATTTGCTGATCAGCCAACTGGTAAGTTCTACGCAAGATTTAAAATCCTGGGCGATGATTTGTATCATTGTGCAAATCCGTGGTAGGAATGACCCAGGCTTTCCTGAATGCTTGACATCTCCTGGTCCTGTACCAATTTTCTTTGTTTCTCTGTGATGGGGTGGACAACAGAAAGTAAAGTAACGAGTAATCAAGTGTGAACTTAATAGCTCTTAATTGCCTGACTAAATATATATGCTCATTTATAACCTAACCACCTGTTAAATAGCGATAGGTGTTTGTTCTTCAATGGGATGCTTTATTTTGGAACTTTGATTAGTGTGTGGGAGAGGTTTCTGATGAATGAATCTACCATTATATAGGTTAAGGTACATTTTTGAAAGCAAAGAAACGAAACAGAGTGGCTCGAAAAAAGGCAAGGATTCCAAGGAGGAAAATGGCTCTCAAGAGAAAGTGGTTGCCCGGCTTCAGGTTTGTGTTTCTTTGGTCTTCATGTGTTTCCAGTCAATTGCTTTGTGCCCTTTATAGAATGTGTAAAAGGCTTGCTGTGTTGTAATACAACTTCTGAAAGAGTATTTATATTTGGAGTCTTGGACTATTGAAATTTGGAATCCTATTTTGGAGACCGAGGATAGCAATAAAGTAGTTTATTTTTCCAAAATGGTTTTGAAGGAGCATTCATAGTTGGACTGTGAAATTTGAGATTCTATTTTGGAGACCCAAGATAGCGACACAATAGTTTGGTTTTCTAAAATGGACATATAGGTGCTTGGTTAGAGATGCTCTTATATAGTGCTTGTGTGGGTTCTTATGCTGGAGTCAAATAATTATGCTGGAGTTAAGAATTATGCCCTTGTATAGTGCTTGCGTGGGTTCTTACGCTAGAGTCAATAAACTAATAATTATGCTGGAGTCTGGAGACCTCATAAAATTGGACCTCAAGTCCCCCATCAGGCCATCACACATAAGAGTGCCCCTACAAGAGGATTGGGGAGGATAAAAAATTGCATAAAGTGACAACATTGTTTCCTTTTTACCGTTTACGCTGGAGTCAAGAAACCCTCTATTTTATTTCCTTTTCAATGTTTTTTGTTCTTTCCAAGAATGAAAGAAAATTATGGTTTTCCCCAATTGTTTTTGGTACAAGAGATATCAACTAAACTCTAGGAAATGCCACACCGGCTATATCCATTATAAGAAGATTGCCAGGTTCTTTGTGTGCATTGAAAAGAGTGTGTATTGATATTGTGATGTGATTAATTATAAGTGTGAAAACTCTTTCCCCCTTTTTCTTTCAGGACCAAACCAGATTGCTTCTTTTTGAAAAGGTCGAAAGGTCGGGTTCACTTAGTTGTTCTGTCTTCGGCAATGTTTCATAGTATTTGCTTTAGATGTTTGTTTCTACTTTTCTCTAATTGCTATGAGCTGCGTACACTGATATTTGAACTTTATTGTTTAGTGTTTAGAACCGTGAATATCTTTTTGACTTCTTGAGAGCTCGTGGGGCATCTTTACTTTTGCCTGAAATTGCTGATCTTTGAGAGACATTAGCTAATGGTTTGTCTTTTTTCCGTTTTAAAATTTTTAGCTTGGATCTTGTCGGTTATTCATATTTCTTTTTTTTTTGGTGTTAAGATATACTTGATTCTTTTGGTTGGGTGATTCTTCGATGCTAGATTTTGGTTCCAGTTTTTGCATTAATCGGCTTGTCTTTCCATGTGCAGTCTGGGAAAACTTGTCAATGGACTGTTGACTTGGTTAATGAACTCTCCAAAATTACCTCAAACTTAAAAGTGAGTGTTCTTTTGATCTTTTATAGCATCGTTTACTTACTGAACTGTTTCTCTATCTAAGCTTTGTCTACGGTATGAGTAATGGGGGGTGCTTACGTTTATGGCCCTTTTTTTTGGCAACCTTTCGCGTTAAATTATGGTTAATGTATGGGCTGTGGTCTGGATAAGTTTCTCCTCTGGGCTGACTGAACTTGCATGTTGTAAAAATTTGGGAGTCATCTCTGGTCATGCACTGAGTATTTACATCTAATTTAGTGCGTTGCATGTGGGAATGAAAGGCGTGTGGAATGCGCTGTTTGGTTGTGCATTTGGTGCTGCTCGTTCCAGAACAGTTTGCAGAGTTTACTCGTATTAGTATGATTTTTCGTGTATGATCCAAATTATTTATTTTGTTAGTCACGTCGATTGGGAGATTCGTGCAAAGTTAGGACTGATCGAACACTGGTGTTGATTGGATCAATGTCTGTTTGGCTTAAATTTTGTAGGAAAATCCATCCCCAGCAATTTCTGCTGCTGTTCTACCACAGATTATTGTTAGGATCGCACACAAAATCTGGGCAGTTCCCATTGAGAACCTGCGCCTCCAGCCTTTAGCGTTTCGCTGGTTTGTTGCAGCTCTTGACTTGCAATATGCAGATTACATTATGGTGGCGGTATCATCAGCCTTTGAGCTTCAAGATGTGGTCATCGGTTCTGGTGAAAATCAAGAGAGGTACTACGACTGGCTGAGAAATTAAGAGGAGATTATTTTGCAAGGACTGTGCAAGGAGGTCCATTTCAAATTTTGGTCTAAGTTTCCAATCTATGGGTGTCTCATTGTGTTGTGTAACAAGTTTAAGGTCTTGGTAGCTGAATTACATAAACTTTGTTAGGGGTTATGACCTAGCTGGTATGCTAGATTAAGACTTTGTTTAGTTCCATTCCCATGGTGTTTGTGATAACCTGGATGTGCAATTGACCCTTCATATTTGTTACTTCATACTCAAAATATCGAACTGCTCTACGCAGGCAAAAAATAGTGCTTTGTTTCCACCCTTGATTTTAATTCCTTCCGTTTCGGTGCAATTTGCAAATTTTTCATGTGTTTGAATTACTTTCCAACGAGCTATGATTTCTTTTCTGTCCACTTCAAAGATTCTTTATTGGACACACGAGGATGGTATTATGGTATTACTGTCGTGGGACCTGGAAAATGTGATCTAATTTGCTTAATCTCTTTTGGAAATGGACCATTGAATGTACAGTTAATGTGCCTTGGTTGTGACATCTTCTTACTATGGAATATTTATTGTTCATTCTTGTGCTAGAGTTTCACTTTCTGTTGCTATGTTCCACTATATAGGATCTCAATCAAATATATTTACTAACGGTAGATTAGTCTATATTAGAACTATGAATTTGGCATGAACTATATAAACAAGTGACTTGGATGTTTTGTTTCATTTTATTGGAAATTAGATGAGATTGTGTTTAATATGGCAAGATCCAATACCTTCAGAGAATCGCACCACACCAAGGCTTCTGAGGATTAAGCGGTTTTTCAACCCTAACATTCCTTTGAATGAAAATATATGGATACACGATGGTTGCAGTTTCGTTTCGTTTGTACTTGGAATCCAGGTTGTGGTTGTTCACAAAGAAAATAACCATAAGAATTTGTACCATGAGATTCCATTTTTTTTTCTCTTTCTGAGAAGCGATTAAAATTTAGTCGACGATTGCTTAATAATTACAAAAATCTACATATACTGCAATAGAGTTGACGATAATACATTCCAAATAAAATCGTCATCAACATATCGATTAAAATTAACGGGTTGACACATCCGTGCGTAGCACGGAGTGTACCACCTAGTATTACTATACGTGTCCTACAAGATTAAGGTTCAAATTATAGAGTAAAAACTAAATTTGGTGGGGCCCACCGGCGGTGATGGAAACCGTGCTGGCAGTACTTTTGTCGGTCTCCATCCGTTAGGAATTTAGGTCCACCAGATAACTTTATAGCCACCCGTTTTGAAGAAGTTTTGTGTCACTCGCTGTCACACTTTAGGACCATTTGCCAGTGACCAAATGAGAAATCCAGGAAGCTTATTGACACGTATCGTGATGGACAGATTTGAATATGTGGTTTGACTAATTTGAAAAAATTGATTTTTTGGTTTTTTCGTTTTGTCTTTGTTTAAATTTTTTTCCCATTTGTTAGTTTTTGGTCGATTTTTTGTGGTTTCTTAGCTTGTCTCGACAAGAGGAATCTAAAAAGTATAAAATTATTAGCCAAATTTAAAGTTTTGTGAACAAAGACGAAAAATAATCCAAAAAACTGGTTTATTTTGGTTTATTCAAAAATCTATTACTTTTGACCATAATTTTATACTCTTTGGATTGTCTCGACGAGATAAATCCAGAAACCACAAAATCTTGACGCAAAACTAACAAATGCAATTTTTTTTTCAATAAAGACAACAAAAAAATCAATTTTTTCAAATTAGCCAAATCAAACTCAGATATATTTAAAATTGTCATATGCACGCGTATTCTAATAATAGATCCATTTGCAAACTGAACTCGTGGGACCTCCCAAATTGCTGGAAGTAGGGTAACAACTCAGTTGGATAACAAGTTGTCCAATATGTATTAAACGGCATGTGCAAGCATGTGCATTCCGTTCCCACCGTTAGGTCCACAGCTAATAAGAACCGCTGCTAAGAAAAACTTGAGTGTCGGTTGGGTATAGTCACGTGGTACCCGAAGGGTATTCCGCACCCGCCCAAAAGTATTTTGGACGGCTTCCCCCCCTCTCTTCTGTTTCTCTATTTAACACGAGATGCGCAATCAAACACCATACCTGACGTGCACCCAAGTTTTTCTCCTACTAGCTAAAGGCACCCTAAACTTATGGCCCTGCACACAATATTAATTCAATCGTACTCACCACCTTTGGCTAATTCCCATACTGCCAACCCTAGTATTTACCCCATAAAATTGTTGGAACCCATCACTAGGTATGGGCATTGCCCCGGCCGGCCGTGTCGTGTTTGTGTCATAACATTAATTTCGAGTTTGTATGATCAGGATTGCCGCTACTCTAACCTGACTCATTTTTTAGTTTCGTGTTTAATGTGTTGTGTCATTTTGTTATGGTGTCCGATTTGCGTTGTAACCCCCTTGGGTGTGACCATTGGGGCTCCTGATCCGTTGTTGAATGTTCTATTGTCTTCAAGGATAGGCTGTCGGACCCTCCACACTAGTCATGCAATTGGCAGGACTCGAATCTTGTCAAATCGTGTACCGGAGGGATGAACACTTAAACCCACTTACCCTTGCTATCTAAGCTATCACCTTCGGTGGTATTATGAAAGAGTCTAAGAACATAAATTTTGAACACAACTCCAAACACAATTATACTCAGAATCGTATGGTCCAGTTTGTGTGGGCCAAAATGCATGAAAAGGGTGCATGTGTTTATAATCCTATCATTGCTAATCCGGTAGTGGGCCTAGCAGCTGGCGGGAAGCGCGCGAGAGCTGTCAGACACGTGCGTATCAGGTGGTTGAGAGCTAGAAAGCTTTTTTTGTCCCTACATTTTACAAAGAGGACAAAAAAAAAAACCTCCACCGGCTCGGCACTGCTCACATGGCCCGTCCTCCACCTCCGTTTTCCCTTCACTCATTTTATAACCCCATTTCCATTTCCTCTCTCTAAACCCATCAATCCTTTCTGGTTTTCTTCTCTCTAGAAAACCATAAATTATTGATCTCTCTCTCTCTCTCTCTCTCTAGTCTCTGCATAAAATATATACTATACGTACAGTTGGTTTATTTGTTTGAGAGGAGATCATAGTACTTGGTAATGGAAAGAAATGGTTGCAAAAATAGGCGCATGAGATTTAAAATGCAACGAAAAATGGCAAGGAAGGTGAAGAAGCTGCAGAAACTGATACCAGGAGGGAGGAGATTGAAGCCGGACCGGCTTTTCCTTCGAACGGCCGAATACATTTTGCATTTGAGGTTCCAACTTCATTTCTTGCAAGCTGTTTCCGAGATCAGTTTCAGCCCATGATCATGATTGGGAGTTTGAGTGAGACGCCAAAAAAATTTATTCTTTTTTTCCCTGTATGGTTTGTAAGATACATATCAAAGTATACATATACGGGGGTACGTATTCACTGGTTTATGAAACAAGTATGCTTTAATTTTCTTTTTTAATCGGCGAAAGTCGGTATTATTAGAATGGTTAGATTAGTATTTTGGAAGAGAGAAGTTGAACTTCTGAACAGCTTTTCCTCAGCACCATTTGGTTGCTAGGGCTTGTACTATTATTTCTTTCTTATTTTCCAGTCCTCTGGACTGTGTTTCTTCTTTGTTTTTATTCATAATAATAACTAGGTAATTAACTATGCATTAATTCTTGGGCGCGGATCTTCTATTTTTTTTTGTCGTAGATAAAAGAAGGGGCGGACGCATGCTTTTCTATCTGCAGGGTCAAAAATCTATAAAAAAAAAAAAAAAAATTGTACATATTTCATGTTTTGGGCAAGATCTACTAAATCGAGTGTAGGGTCCTAGGGCAAAATTACAAAAATATCTTGAAATATATGTACACGTTTGTAGGAAATTTGAATCCAGCAGTTCAATTGACCTCCTTACCTCTTCTTGGGCCCGCCCTTGGATAAAAGTATTGAACCTAGGGCTTTACGTGCAATGCTGATCAACTCATGAGAGATAAAAATCGAGGGGCGCGTTGAGTGGTAAGTTATGATTTTGCGAGCAGCTAGCAGCACTAGAAGATCTTCTATATATACTCTATTTGAAGTTCTCTCAATTAATGCTTTTCTTTTTCTATTACACTGGTTTCATCTTTTATCTTTACGATAATGAAATTCCTTTTTGCTAGTAAAAAAAATTATCATTAAGACAGAACTTTTCACATAAATTATATCTGAAGTGGTAAAAACTTAAAAGGAAGAAAAAGAAATGCAAATGAATCTACTCCAAACTTAACAATACCCTTGTTTGAAGTGGATGCATGGAATCAGCAAGCTACTAGTACATTTTTCAAGACATTTCAAATAACTTATGGCTATTTCAAGTTTTTTTCATAAGTCCCAATCAATCATGATATTCCCAATTCTATGTCCATTACAAATGCAAGAGTTCTTGCCGACTAAGCTAGACCCAATTGATTAAATTTACTGATCTTTCCTCCTTGCCGATCCCAATTTCAATCATTCCTCGTTACTAATCTCCTACGAAATACAAACAAGAATCGAATGTACAGGCAAGTCCATTGAAGAAAGTTCCAATAAAGTAGACTCGAAGATCATAACCAATTTAATCTGTGCTCGAGTGATAGTTGTCCATCCTACTCATCCTTGTTCAACTGCAAATCAAAATTCCAGCTTCCGGCCATAAATTGGGGGTTGGATTGGAATAGTTGGAAGAAAAAAAAAAGGGTAAAGTTGGCCGGGGACCCGTGCGTTGGCTCCAAGGGCTGTCGGGCCTAACCTCTAAATAAAATGACCCAAATGCCATGACCCTATAACCCAACAAAAGCAAGCAAAAAGAGAACAATTAATATTCTCCTCCCAAGTCGCCAATGTTTCAGGGATGTAATTGTCCATGCACACATACACGCATGCAAGAATCCGGTTTAATTTTTCTCTCCATTAAATCAGCAAAGACCGTTAAGGTTTATAATGGCCTTATTCGGTTTAGAGTTTAGTTTAGTTTTGATGATGTAAGCAGGCATAATAAGTGGAGAGAGATAGAGAGAGAAATGAGGGAAATGATGATGTCATCAAAACCAAAACTAAACCAAAACTGAAAACCGAACATGGCCAGTCATTAGACTTTTAGGGACTGTATAACAGTCCTAAAATTTCTAAATGTCAAGTACCCTTTAAAATATGGGGTAGCCTTTATTCTTCTAAAATCATTATCAGTCCCTCGTCTTTAAAATAAATACCACCGATACCTTGTTCGAGTAGCAAACCATCGCCCATCAATTCGAGATTATCTCGTATGACAATAAACTTCCATTTGAGCCCTTCTTTTAAGGGTTATAGATATGATTATCGTCCACGCAGGGCCAGTCCTGAGATTCTCAGGGTCTTAGTCGAACTTGTAAAATCAAGACCCTAGTTCTTTTAATAAAAATAAAAAATAAACAAAATTATGTGAAGAATGAAAACATAAGCTGCTGTTTGGAGTGAGAATTGAACCTGTTGTACAGCTAGACTTAAACTTACCACTTGGCCAGCTACCCGGGAATAAAAGCGTTAATTAAATATATATTATTACATATCTATGCATACCTATTTGGGGCCTTAAGTTTGGGCCAAATTTTGGAAGCTTAAGTCCGCCACCTTGTCGGCCTTAGCTCAGGCCGGCCCCACGTCCACACAAAAATAGATTTGTCCGAGGTGAAATGAACAGTGAGACTCGTTTATTTGTCTTGTGAGTAATAAATATGATTGGTTCACATGGATACAAACGTCGGATCGAAATGTGTTTTTACATGGATGATAATCAACATTGTCCAATGTATGCTGGGACACATTCTGCCATTTTCTGCATTCAAATGTGGCACTTCGTAAAATGACTCAAATGTGAATACATACATTACATTTTCTTCCCATACAAAGATCTAACAAAATCTTCAAAACAAAGCCAGTTGGATTAAAAAATCGCCGACTTCCACAACGAGGAGCACCTCAAATTTCTCAATACGACACCCGAGCTCCTCTCTAATATTCTGATTTTCGTAAATGAATATCGCGTCATAATGTACAAAAAGGACCTTCAAACTGAAGAAAAAAAGCTGCAAAATGAAGCATCCGGGAAATCCCAATACTCCAATGGCTCAAAGTCCCGACTGCTGCAACCCCCGACATCATAGAACTGAAAACAGAAATTGCACTAACACTGCAGACAGGGAGAAATACACTTCTTCCGGGGGGGAAAATAAGAGCTCGTGCATCAACTTTTTCAAATTTCAGTACTAACCATTCAGTATCACAACCCACGAGGGAAATTGTTGATTTGTCCTTCCTCCAAAACATCTTTGCCATTCACCTTGTAACTTATCCGTATGCGCATGACAAGGGATTTCTGACCATAAGATGAGTATAATGTATCATAAAAACAAACAAAATCTCGAGATTGTAATTTATTTAGGATTGAAAAAACACTTTAAGCAGGCTTTTTATGCACAAATCCTGAGCCTATCCTTGTCAAACAGTCGAGGAGTTTTCCAGCGGCTTGGACGCGGGGTTGCTGCTGCTGCGCAAAATCACAGCCGTCCACAAGTGTTTTTAACGGTTCGGATTGAAAATAAATTGTCATCCAAGCAACGGATGACCCGGATTGCGCGCAGCAGCTGCTGTGCAGAGGCTGCACAGCAGCAACCCCAGGTCCGGCTTCAATTTGAGCTTTTCAAAATAGTTGAGAGCACACAACAAAGAATGGTGGCATCATATCAAAAAGACACCATCAGTTCTATAAAAAAAAAAGTTAAACATAGTAACATGACATTGTGACCTGAAAATGGCTAAACTAATGCATAAAGATGACAGTATGAAAAAATATACCTTGCCGTGTTGGCTGTTTGTAACTCGCATATCTTGTGTGATTGACCCATTACCACTTTCGGGCAGAGTATTACTGCTAGCTGGATCTAAGTGCAGTTGAAGAAACTGTGAATAGAAAGCAACACAAACTATCAGAACAGCAAGCTCAATAAAGAATAGAAAATCCCATACAACCCGCAAATAGCAACCATGGCCAATATTGAGATTCAGTTGAGTTGAGGCCCACGCCTTTGATTGTTTAGTAGGAGGGATTTAGTTTATGCAATTAGGCAGTCCAAACTAGCTATTGAACAAGCTCGAAGTTGTTCTTATTGATGCATTGAATATAGTGCAAGATCAGGTCGTTGAAGGGAAATGAAGCTTGAAGTTGCAAAATTAAAGGATTCCACAGACATAACCAGGTGCAAAAGAGAGAATGAAAATACTTGTAAAATGCCTCAAAGCATGAAAATATTTTTGCATTACTTAGCGAGTAGGATGATAAATAAAAGAAAACGAAATGAGCATACATTGATGGAAATGATCGTAATTTGCTTCTGAGATTAAATTTGACGGAGATAACACGATAGAGAAGAAGGTTAGAGAATGGCTGTCATGTGAGCTTACCTTCGGAACAGCTGCCTGGAAAATAAAATCTGTAAAGGTGTTAGGTGACTTATTGGTAAACGTAGCTTGGATAGTTGTCGTTTGTGGGTTTCCAGGTGGCTTTGAGAAGTTGAACTCTATCTTCAAGGAGCCACTTTCGAATGCAACTACGGATGGATACGCAGGGCCATTGACTTCTGATCATTGAAGAAAAAAAAAGGTTTAAAACTATACTAGCTAGTGGGCAATGCAGACTATGTATGAGTGAAGCTTATACCAGAGGATGCCGGATTGGGAGCAAAACCATCCAACAAATCCATAATAGGTGAACCACCAGCAGAAGAGGAGATTTGCGGAGAAGGCGATGACAATAAATTACCACTAGAAGTTTTGTTATCTTGACTGATGGATAAGATGTCAGATGAAAACGAGCTGCTTTGAGCTGGAGGTGTCCCAATTGATAAAAGATCCAATAGGACATCTGTGCCACTTTTTTGAGCCTGACTGTTACCTAGAATTCCAGGTAGAGCCGAGTTAATGTTCCATGATGAAAATTACACAATCCAGAACAAAAAGGGCAAAAGAAGTCAAATTGAAACAAAGATGAAATACATAACTGCAAGTGAAGCTGCTGGTACTATAGAAGCTTCAGCTACAAGTACAAGTACCATAAAACTAATCCAAGAGTAGAACAGAAAGACTTTGACAACATAATAATCATTCACAGCAAGTAAATTATGTGTTCAAAATAAGTTGCCAAATGTTCTTAATATTGGTTGATGGAACAATATGCAGTCACAACTTATCACATCTTTGTGAGGTATTGCTACAGAATCTAGAGATAGAGATCAAATAAGGATAGACAATCACAAATTAGAAGATAGAAGTGGAGTTGTCCTAATTTAACGAACCCCACTAAACTACTTCCTGTAAACAGGTCTTAGTCAGGGCTTGGACCCAATCAACCAGCATCAAACCCATTACTAAGAATCGAAGTACCTACTGTTACGAATCCAAATGACAGAATAGAATCTGAACGGTCAACAGCTTTTAGAAATGACAAAATAAGTAAAAGTGTATCATAGATAGATGTCTCAGTTTATTATTGTGAAACAATTACTAATGAGTTTCGCTTCCTCTCATAGCCTATGATATATCAGCTGAATTGCACTCTCACAGTGAACACATCAAAACAATCTGGGACAGGCTGCAAGCTTGCATATAACCGCAGACCACTCCAGGCAAAAAAGATTGGATACCTTCATCACCCAAGAAACGCGCACAAAAAGAACGGAAGTACAAACTATCAGAATCTGATGTTCAGAAATTCAAGAATTATCATAAACGCCACAATTTTTCTGGAAGAATGTAGCTCGAACATTTCATAGGTATGCATGCAATAGTTATGCCTGAATACATCCTTAAACAAACCTGATTGTGATGAAGCTGGTGATAAATCAACACCAAGAAGATCATGAAGAAAATCACTTTCAGAAGAGCTAGGTGCAGGGGCATCATCCGAACTTAGATCTAGTAAATCAACAAGAGGAGCAGCAGTGGGTTTTGCAACTCCATTTGGAAGATTAATTGCAGCCCCATTTGAAGTGGGAATGGTTGCTGGCAAAGAACCTGCCCTCTTCCCACTGTAAGTTGCCTCATCCAGAACTGGCATCCTTTCAACAAGCGAAGACCTACACACACACATTCATTCAGCCGCTGTACAAGATATAGAAAGGAAACAAGTGTATAAAAAGGAAAAGAGGGCAAGTGAAGAATTAAAAACAGGTACATTTTTTAAGCCATGTATTTTCAGCATTGCAAATCAGAATCTCAGATGTGTACCTGATATTCTGATGCTTCTCGATGATAGAATTAAACTCAATCGATCTCTGCTGCAGTTCAAGCACAAGGCTTCCCTTATTTTGAACGACTATTTCTTTAATCCTCCTATACAAAATATTCAACTGTAATCAGATCTTGACTTATAAAGGAGCCTGAAAAGAATTTTCTTATTTAGGGAGGAAAGAAATGCTTGCGGTGTCGGAGAATAAGTTAGATGTTTATGAGAATGGTTTATAGAAGTGGTGAAAGATAATAAAGCCTAAGAGATACTTAGCAGAATATCTTAGAACATACGAAATCACACAAAACCAAAAATAGCAGTAACAACGTTTGATGCACAACTCAGATTTTTAAGGCATAGTAGAGGATTATGACAATGGACGTTCCGATGATTAGACAATAGAGTGGATATAAGAAGATACTCCCCTCCGTCCCCAAATAAGAGTGTAGTATTCCATTTTGGGCTATCCCTTAATAAGTGTCCATTTTGAAAAGTTAATGGGTAAAAGTTTGTATAATAATTATTGTCCTTTCAAAAAGTTAATGGGTGGTAATGGGTAAAAGTGGAGGATAATTTTGGAAAGTGGAGGATAATTTTGGAAAGTGGATGTAAAAGCTGGGGATAAGTTGATGTGAAAGGCGTAGTGTTGATGTCTCCTTAATAAGTTGAAATTATGAACGTAAACACTTAAAAAGAGACAGAAGGAGTATTATGCAATACAAAATCAGGACAGTAGCTCGTAAAAATTTATCTTTGGTATGTAAGCCAATAGAAGTAAAGAAAATGAAGAAAATACTTCTTCCTTTTAAAAAGGAAAGAGATATTAAATTCTAAGCGACTCTTGTGTGCCAATCTTGCCAGAGAGAGAAACAAACGGTACAGAGCGTAGATCTACATTATTAACCTTTTCCAACAACTAGAGCAAACAGTGTTGGAGGTAGTCTGGTTTTGTTTTGGGTATTCCCCCATGAGCTTGTAAGCCTTGTTTTGGTCTCAATGAATTTTATCCAGCAAACGATCAAACTATCACACACACTAATAATGGTTAGATGGCCTCGAAACAAAAACAAGTGGAACTGTTTTCCAAATTAAGAATGCACTTTTAACAAGAGACGAGCCATTTGATCTTCAAAAGTCCTGTTATGTTTCAATCGACATGAAAATAGTTAAGAAATATTTCAGTCTCTAAAGCAAGATAAACAAGCAATAGGTTTTTAATGAAATTTGAATGGAGTAGGTCCAGTAAACAAGGTGTGGGGTTTATTTATACACCAAGTCGCCAACGACAGACTGGACTCATCATACTCAGCATGATACTGCTAGAAAAAAGTCAAAGATTTTCATAGACAAAAGCACAGTAAAAAATACATGAAGAGAACAGAAGAGGAGGCAGTTTGATGATATAAAGGCCCCAAAGTATATAGTTTTAAAGTCTTTTTGTCAGTAGTTTGTTAGTTGGGAGTAGAGAGTATGTAATCCAACTCTCAACCAATTCCTTGATTTGATCCATCTTACTAACATTCATGTGGGCCTTTGTTTTTTTGGACTTCCTATTGTATATGGCTGGCATCCCCTTGATGCCTTCTTTCAATTTGCTTACAAGTTATATCCTACAAAAAACTACACAAATATAAAACCTTTTAATTTATACCAAGTGGAACTAGATGACCATAAGGGATATTTTTTCTAATAAGTTAGATGACCATTAGGGAATAACAGCACAACCTTATCTAATCACTGTAATCTCGAGATATTCTAATCTCACTTGAGTTTCATTTATATCAGATGCATTAAACTAGAACCCTTCTTGGTATTTCTAAAACTTCAAATAGTTTCATTGCATATAAAATGCCCAGAGAAATATATACTGAGAATATGCCAAGAGTGGATGTGACCAATAATTAGTGAGGAAATCAAAGAATAGCAAACATACTGTGAACAAGCAGGAAAACGAGAAGACAACTTTAACAATGCAATCAAACACATTGCTTGAGTTGTAAGATCCGAGGTATGGTGCTTCAAAGCAATCTCAATGACATCCACTGCATCAGATTCTGTCACCTACATAGAACAGCCATGTTGATAAAATCGATCAGGCAGATAATAATATTGATGCAAAATGCAAAAAAATAAGAAATGTACTACTACTACTACTTTCAGCTACAAATCAATAAAAAGAACATGTTACAGATTAATAAACTAAATGACATTTGAAAAAACATACTTATGCCAACTATCAAAGCGTTGTTAAATGAGCCCACAAAAAGAAGATTGCACTAAGGAATCATGTTAAGAGTGATTCAAGAAGATTGTCAACAAACTTCCATCCAGACCCATTTGACAAAATTTAGAGCGAAGCCACTGGACTGTAACAATGTTAAGGAGCGAAAGGACAGAAATGGTAGGTAGAAATATGAATGAAGAGTTAACAGCCTATCTATGAAAATATGGATGTCATGTCCTTTAGATTCACAACAATAAAACATCTGGTTAAGGAAGACTGCAGTTGACTCTATCAGTCGGAAGCTTTATGAAATAAGAGAACAAATAAAGCCTATATCACAAGAAGAGAATCGAAATACACTATGCATACGCTCCCAAGCAATATTAGATAAAGAGCTAAACAGATTTGGATAGGGGTTGGAGGGGGGTAGGGGTATGAACAGAATCCAGAAAGAGAAGGCTAAACCAGCTGCGAACCAAAAACTACTCAAGGAAACAAGTGGACTACGCTGAAATTCTGGATTCCCTATCAAGAGGAAAGAAAGAGTAGATGAGATTATACAATCTTGTAACAGCACATGCATTCTTCAGTAACATCAGTCAATTATTAAGAGAATCAAACAATAATTGAAGAATTTTCAATGATTAGGCAAAGATGGTTTAATAACCAGTCGGTTAAATGAACCTGTCTTTGAATATTGTATTGCATACAAACACTTAACAAGTGAAACCTTCAATATTTTTTTTTTTCCTCAGCATGAAACCTTCAGTTATCACATGCATATTGCTTCCTTATAGCGCATGGTACCACAATATCGATGGAAAATCAAGAACAACAAAATCCAAAAGTACAGAAAAAATTAGAAGCAATCTTACAGTTATGGGTTCTTCTATATCAAGCATTCCAGTACTATTGACCAACATCTCACCATATTCTCCAATGCACCAAACTGCTACTCGGACAAGGCTTTCCTAATGAACATATCAAACCAATATTCACTTAATCACTCAAGATGAATAGATGATGTGACTTCCATACCAAACTCTTAACCTAACAAGAAGAAAGTTAAGTACCTGTTCACCTGATGTTTGGACTGCTTTGTACAGAGACCGTACGGTATAGCCATGGAGATTAGAAGCATTGCTTATCACAACAATTAGGGCATGCCACACGTCATCCTTAACAAAATTCCCTGCCTACTAAGCATAGCATGAGGATCAGTACCTTTCACCAAATGTACTATTACTTGCATCAAATAATTCTAAAGGGGAAATTTGAAAGGCAAAAATGTCACAAGTGAAACGTTCCAGAAAACATGGCATTGTCCAAGGGGAGAAAATTATTGAGCAGAACCGATGACTTGTAGCACTGTATAAGAAAGTAATATATGAAAACAAGCTACAAACCCGCAAGATCAATATTACAGCAAATAGAGTATATTCAAGCAATATAAAAATCAAGCTATAATGAGGAACCATGAGGAAACTAAAGAACGCAGGGATCCAAAAGACAAAGTTGACGAAGTACCTTAGAGGGCGAAAGAGTATCTTAGTACCCATAGATAAGAATAAAAGGAATATTCAAAATTACTAATGGAGTCCAGTTCAAAAAAAAAAAATTAATTATGGAGGTATTAAATTGATGAGCCATAAAATGAAACTGTGGGATAGAGTTGTTGAATATCACCTAAGAACGATGACAACTATATCGGAAAATTAATTTACGTTTATGCCTGGTAGATCAAGTGGTCAATTATGGAAGCAATCTACTTGTTAAGAAGATTGTTTGAAAAGTACAGAGAGAGAAATGACCTTTACATGATTTCATAGAGACAGAAAAGCATATGAAGTGGGTGCCTAGAGATGTTGAATGGTGGCCTGGTGGGTTTTGGAGATAAAAAGGTATAACAAAAGGATATATTAATGTAGTTAAGGATATGTAGGAGGGTGGTGTCACTACTATTTGATCCCCAATGGGTGGAAACAAGCGAATTCCCAATCACAGTATCACTGAAGGATTACACCAAGAGTACTCTTTGAATCCTTACCTCTTTGCCCTTAGTTATGGATGAATTGACTAGACATATTCAGGATATCCCATGTTGTATGTTGTTTGCGGATGATATTGTCATAGTACATGAAACTGAAAGAGGGGTTAATGCCAAACTATAAATCTGGAGAGAAGCATTGGCGGCAAAGAAATTTAGCCTCAGCATGAAGTGTAAGTCTAGTAGTAGTCAAAACAGCATTGATAGAGTGCTCTTCAAAATCAGGAGTTATCAAAAGGCGAGTGTTTCAAGTATTTTGAGTCAAGCGTTAGCGAGGATGGTGAGAACATGAAGGATGTGAAGCATAGAGTACAAGTTGGATGGGTCAAGAGGCGGAGTGCTTCAGGAGTGTTGTGTAACCGCAAGATACCCACAAAGTTGAAGGGAAAATTCGACCTTACAGCTATAAGACTATCCATGTCATATGGCACAGAGTGTTTGGTTACTAAGAAACGATATGCAAGTAAGATTGGTGTAGCTGAATCAGAATGTTGAGAGGTGTGTGGTAAGACTTTGCAATATAAAATTAGAAACAAAACCTTCGCGAGAC
This sequence comes from Vaccinium myrtillus, assembly GCA_016920895.1. NCBI lineage: Eukaryota > Viridiplantae > Streptophyta > Magnoliopsida > Ericales > Ericaceae > Vaccinium > Vaccinium myrtillus. The sequence continues at coordinate 29,682,171 of CM029271.1, read as the reverse complement.
GCTAGGGCTAACACAAAATGGAAGATAGGATGAGAGAGAATAGATTAAGGTGGTTTGGACATGCCTATCGCAGATCAGTAGATGCGGTAGCTAGGATATGGTTCTAGTAGAGGATAGCATTAAGGGTAGAGGTGGACCAAAATTCATTTTAGAGGCTATAGTTTGAGGATCTAGATTCATTGGATGTAACAGAACACGATGGCCTTGACAGAGCTCAATGGAGAAAACAGATTCATGCAGCCGACCCAATTGACTCGATTTGGTTTGGTTTGGTTACTGGCATCCTGAAGACGACGCAAAAATTATTTCACTAAACATGACCATTGATAAGTTATTCCAGGTATATGTGGGTCTTCCAAAAACTAACCAATTTTCACCAGAACTAAACATCGCATAACCATCTGAAAATAAATGGATGTCATCTAGAATTAAAACACACGTAAGTGATAGTTTATGTACAACTCATATGGTGCTACTTAGACCTTGTGCAACAATACAATGGGGAGACTTTGGCGGCTTTAGGCATATCATTGTGGAGGAATTAACCCACTAATATATTGTGGAACTCCATTTTTACAAAAAGTTATATCACTTGAATCGAACATGCAAAATCTGGTCTTGATCATGATTATGATTACTTATAAGGGGACAGTTTTGGAAGCTTACAAACTTTATGCATTGACTTTTCAAACAAGAGACATACATTTTCGGACAAACCCAAAATGGAATAGAGTACCAGCAATATGGGACAGAGGGCACATAAGGACAGAAAAGAAGAGGAAGTCTGAAACATCTATCCCAAAAAACCAACAAGATGGACGCCAGCACAATAATGCATACCTCAGAGAGAACCTTGAGCATCTGATCAATGTACCAAATTTTTTCGGTGGAAAACCTATAGCAGAAAAATGACATTTCACAAAATAAGTTACAAGAGAGGGAAAAAAAATTGACATACTTTAATGACCATGTGAGTTAAACGCTAGTCTGCAATTGTCATTGTTGCAAATAAGCCAGTAACAAATGTAACCAAAAATATGTAGCATGTTATTAATCAAGAGAATCCAGATCCATAACGATTAAAGAAAAAGACCAAAGAGGAAAGGTTATCATCCACGAGAATGAAAAATAGAAAATGATTAAATCCCTGATCAAATGAATTCCTAAATGTCATAAAGTTTCCTGCTTGCATGGGCTTTGTCTGCTCACCAGAGCATAACTACCATATCAAGAGTACATGGCAGAAGTTCATGACCATTCTAAAAGCTCTCAACTAGAAAAATGAGTACAAATTCAGAAATAATATAATTATGCCACTTACTTTTCGACAATGGAGCAAATTTTGGCTGTAAGATCTCCTTTGAACTCTTGCTCACTTACTTCCAGATGTTCAATAAGCTCTTTCGTTAAAGAATTTACGTTGCTTTCGTTCACAAGAAGATACAGAAGTTCAAGGGCCCTTTTCCTAATAGACGCATCTAAATCCTGGGAAATTAAGAAGCAAAGTCATGAGATTACTAATTTATCTTTCAGAAGACATGCTTCCACTCGAGAAAAATATACAACCGGAAGAAAGGGCTAATGAATCAACTTAAGGATAGAATTCCATGATGGATATCATTGGAAACCATCAAATTTATCATATATCTATATGTCACAAAACAGCATATATCAGAAATTCAGAAAAGCTCCTAACAAGGAAACAACAAGGCTACGAGAGTATAGAACAAACACCTTTTGGAAGAATATTACCAGAATAATCTTTTCTAAAGTAAAGAGATGAAAACACTGTTTAAAAATGGCGGCTTGAGTAGTAGTTATCATCTGCTGTAACAAGAGCATAGAAACAAGTTTTGTGCACCGAATCAACTAAGCAAGTGGAGGAGAAGCACCCAAAGTAAAATCTTCCATGCGACGAGATATAGATAACAAGACAAGCATCCAGGAAAGAGAAGTTTATTAGCTGACAGGATACTTCCAGTATAGAGGAACTAATTCTTGGGGAAGAAGCATAGATGTATAGAACAGTTAGATTGAGGGGAAGTACCGAGTCCCTGGTGTTTGAATCACTCCCAATTGCAAGCATCAGTGTCAAGGATTGACGTCAGACAAACACCGAAGTGAACTGTTCAGTAGCTTACTAAACAACACGAGACTTCTGATTGCAAGTTCCATTGAGTAAACCCACATCCATACTGACAATTTAAAGTACTCGCAAGGAAAAAAAGAGTTCAGGGTGCTCGCAATCCAGCACATGAAAAGAATACAGGAATGCTCCAACACAAGAAGAAAAAAAAATGCAAGTCGCTCTCCTGCAAGTGCAAACTATTCAACTTAGAACCAGGCACATCCCTCATACTCAAAAGGATACCCTTTCCTTTCCCTCCAAACTGATGCAGTCCAGTTTTAGGGCCAAACTTGAGAAACCAAGTTACCTCACAACCGAAACAAACCTAGGAGCCCATATCCCAAATATGACTAACCGACATGCACCACATTGTTGGTCCAAGGTCATGCTCTCTCGCCTGCAACCAACTCATACCACTGAGTGTTATGCCTTAAGTACTTAACATGGTTGCCAATAAAAAAAAAACCGTACTTAACATGGTTGTATCAGGCTATCCGCTGTCCACAGTTAGCGCACGCGGAGCTCAGTATGGTGGGCTGGCCAAATACTAGAGCAATACACAAACACAGAACTACCTTAGTACTCACAACCATTTCTCCAACTCTTCCAAAAACAAGAGGAACCACCCTCACTACCTTGAAAAACACAAGACCTTCCTAGATTTCACCATCTTGTCTAAAACCAATTAGTGTTATGAACGGTTTTTGCTTTGCACTTTAACTTAACAGTTCATAGCAGTCAGTCCAGAGCGGGGGTTGGTCCATTCCCCCCTTATCTTAGCCCTAGTGTCATCAGGGCACAAGGTCTAGAAATAATAACAAGGCACAAGGTCTAGAAATAATAACAAGAAGAAACACAACAAGGCAGCAATATTTCAAGTATTAATAGAGCTAGAAACTGGTCACGCTAACGATACCTTTACACATTCCAGGATAGTTGCCCGATGCCTTTGCACTGCTTGTGCATCTACAGTGATGGCTCTCATCAGCATGTTCAAAGCAACATATCTGACAGAAAAGGTAAGGATCCACTATGTCAGATGGATATCGACCAAAATTCAAGGAATAAACATAATGATGCACCAAGATTAAGAAACAAAAGTCATGGAATACAAAGATTCAAACCATGACAGGGGTCACTGTATAATGGACCAAGATACTACTTAATTCCCAAAAGATGCCACGATATTATTTAATAAACTCACACAAATTCACTGACATAGACAAACTCACACAAATGCACTTATTCTTCTAATAAACTATGTAAGCCAAATGTGAAGTTCTATTAATCATCCAGAATTAGCAACCAATGAGTGATGTACCTAGCAGGCTAGCACTATGGGATGCTGGCTAAACGTGAATCTGCATTTTCATGTGATCAAACTCAGGCTCTTTTCTTTCATTCAACCAAGAAATGGCCACTTAAACTAAAATTATTTGGCCATAAAATTATTCCACAAAATTTTGGAAGGGTGCATTTTGGCATTTAAGAAATATCTACAACTCAAGTATATCTTTGTGGTTTCTCAAAGAAGAGATACAACCATACAGGCATGCCCTAGATTTTTAATTACAGAAAAATGAGTAATGCATAACCTGATATTGTTGTCACGGTTGGACAAAAATCTTCCCAATATATTGATAGCAAGCACCCGCAAGCCACTATTATCTTCAATGCTCATAATAGTTTCAACACATTCATAGAGGATGGCGTTCCCGGCATTTTTGTTTGACTCTGTCTTTGTTGCAACCTGGAGAGGAGAAGGAATCCAGCATGGCAAAATCATTAGACTGTACACGCTTACAAGTCTGAGGCTAAAAATCCAACATCTATGAAAGATAAAGGTAGATAATAATGTAAGATTATCCACTTGACACTGGTCAAAGAACAATTAAAAACTAAATACCAGTAATTATAGACCGTCTTATCAAATCAAAATAGGGAGTATTAATCAATCACATAGAGCATAAAAACATAGGTACGAGATCACATAGTATTTCAAGAGATTGCGAAACAATGTAATTTGTCTAGAATGTGACACACAAAACTTGCATTGCCTGATAAAATAAAGACCGTCATCAATCACACGAAGCATTAACAAAACATCATGCCAGAGCACAAGACAGATAAGTCTGGTAATTAAGGTAATATCTCATTGAGTACATGTAATTGCAGGTGAAGGAACTAGGCATTGAGAAAACAAGACCTGAATGAAAGCAATCATTTGGATAAATTACGAAGACAGATAGTAAGTTGAGATTCCATTCACCAAGAATGACATTGCAGCAAATTGTCACTTTAGTGGGACATAGATAGCAGGTTTAAAAAGTACAAAACACTAATAACTATGTAATAATAACATAGAAGAAAATGTTGCCAGCAATTTAATAAACTATTTCGACTTATACAGTATGATAATAGCAGGAGGTAGAAAATAGCAGCTGACCTGTGCAAGGATGTCATTCATACAGTCACTAGCATCTGCATCTCCATGACCCAATATGCGCAAAAACCTGAGTAATCTAATATGTAGAAAAGGATCTGTAATCCCAGAGATGTCATACTCAGGTGCATATGGACTGTTCACAACATCCTTCAAAGCTTTGACCACACTCTCTGTGCATTTCTACAACAACAAAAAAGTAAAATTTATAACATCGAAAATATGACAGAATCAAAACTTGAGAACCCTGTTTTCTATCTTCTCTTGTTTTGGTGACTGGAGAGAATTAGTTAACTTTGCCAGTGTGCCAGCGAAGTTATCAAAATTAAAATCCAAAGACGTGGAGGAAAAAAAGCATTGCTTTCCGAGTAAAGGGATTTGTGATTCAGCTATGCCAAGAATCAGACAATTTCCCAGAATTTTTATACCTAGTAACAAAGCCATTACATTAATGACCAAATTTCTTATCCGCACCCCAGTTCAAACTCGAGGACTAAACACACTAAAATAAGCAAGAGAATCCACCTCAGAAGATACTGCCCATCATGTTTTATCGATAAAACAAGACCAAAATATTTTCTTCTCTAAAATAATTTGAAGCATTGGCATCCTATAATTGTAGGGGTTCCAACTCTGATACTCCCCTTTCAAAAAAAAAACTCTGATACTCCATATGGACAGGAAGGCTGCAACTTCTTTCGGCACTCATGGTTTCCATATCAGTGAAAACCTTTCCTGATGCTCTCAAAAAACCTAAACCATCAGAAAACCTGGGATCCCATGGATGTCAAGAGCTCAATCTTCATTGGTTTTCTCAAGACCAGAGGCCAAAACTTATAGGAGCATTGTCCTAACTAATAAGCAAGTGCATGGCTAGTTGGCTACACAGATGAGAAATAGAGTGTTCCACAGCTCAAAGATGGCTTCAAAGACAAGCAATATGGGTACCCAAGCAACATTGAGCGGGCAATGGTTTGAATATTTGATGTGTACAAAACCTCAGACTGCAGCACACACTCAATATCTGCTTATTAAGTTACGATGGATGGTAAAAGACGCAAACAAGAACTAGAATCGGAGCTATCAGTCTATGCAACATATCAATCAGTGAGAATAGTTAAAAATTAGGAGCTGCAACTATGATGGTCAACTAATAGACAAAACCATATTCATTTCTGTCCCATTCCAATAGGCAGAAAATAGGCATATTGTTGCATACTTTTCTCCACCATCTACTTCTCAGCTATATGCGTTTCCACTCTCTCCAATAATAAGGTAGCTGTTATAAGGAGTACCAAATTATGCAAAACATGAATCTGAAAATTCCAGCAATCAGGTTATTCTCACAACACTGGTATTGCAATATCACTTAGGTATTTGTCTAGAGGAAGTACAAAGAGACAAAAATTGAAGTACTAGTATGAAATATGAAGGTATTGATAGACATGTGGCAGCCTCGCCTACAGCATGTATGGGTAACAGCCCAGACAACCATAAAAAAATAAGGGGAAATTGAAGGACAAAAATGGTGATAAGCAATAGTCCATACTACCTTTGCCAGAACTGGATAACCTATCTTTGATGTAGAAATTGACACAAATATAACAACTGTTCATGTAAAGCTCAACTTCACATATCTATGAACGCTTTTTTCTAAGCATCTATACAACATTTTGCGGGTCATAACCAAGTTACCTTTCTGAAATATTCAAGAGCCTCTTCACTGATTTTACATAGATCTGTGCAGAGCTGGAGACCGGTTAGTAGAACTCCATGATGCTTTTCCTTAAGTAAGGCAGCAGCAGGGTTCACAAAATTTTCAGCCAGGTCTGGGACTTTCTTTATAATCCTTGTAGAGCACAGTGCTGCCTGCATTACCCACCGAATTAATTAAGCGCGGCTAAAGGATATATAGGAAAAGATAGGCAGTTCAGGAGACCAAATAGAAGAGAAGAAAAAAATCTTATAGAGAACCTGTAGACCACCCCACATTGGTCAACTCTATAAATACCGGAGAAAGGTGTTACAAATGGTTTCCAAAATTGTAACAAGTAATGCCAAGGAGAAGTCTTTTGCCTCTAAGCTTCCGGAGGAAGTTGCAATTTTTCCACCAAGCTAGTCTTGTCAGATGCATCGCCTATTAAAATTTGTCTTTGAAACTAATTCCGTAAAAAGACGGGCCAATATAACCGCAATTACTCCAACATTTCTAGATCTATGAAATTATTACCAAATCGATGCTCTAGTTCATATGTTGCACTCCTTCAATGCATCTCCATAAAATTGATTTTCTTATCAATAAAAAGAAGAACAGACATATTAGAAAGGCTTACTTTCTTCCGAACATTTGGATCTCGAAATTGCAATAATCTTTCGACTTCAGGAGCAAGATCACGAGCCATTTCTGCGGAACAAATATTCCCCAAAGCACAAAGAGCAAGTCCGACAATGTACTGGTTGGAGTGATTAAGATCTCTGGAGATAAGTCAAGGTATTTCAAGGGCATGCCAGAATTCAGATACTCATAAACCATAACGGGTTAATATTGATGATAAAGTATTATCTTTAACAGAGACTAAAAAGCAACCAAATAACTAAATCCAGTTTATGAAAAAGAACTCTCATTGATTGGATACTGCTTTAATGAGTTTGTGACCAACATTAAAACTTCTTGTCTCTCATCAAGAAGTAACATGAGGCCAAGATAGCCTATCCTTTTCTCTGGAAATCCAGAAGATGCAATTAACTTCAGGCATTCCATTTGACCGAAATGTGTGGGATAACCAAGCATGTGAATGAACATGAGCTTTGCCAGATTACGGTGCCTGTAGTCATTATCATTTTCACCAACTGCTGCACGAATTGCAGCACTCTCTTTTCTTACCACAGCCCGCTCCTCTGCTGCAGTTTTACAAGCACGTATAGCCCGAATCATGTCCCTGCATTTGAACAATAAGTATATCACTAGTATCACTGGTGAAAGAAAATACAAAACAAAACACATCACAAAAATGTAATGCAACCATTCCTAACGTGTTTAGGCAAATTAAAATATGAGTGTAGCAGGGAGTTTGGGTAGGGGGTCACAATGAACCATACTGCCTGAAATCGTAAAGTTGAAAGAACTGGATGAATAACCCCATTTAAGGAGATATATGTCCAACATTGTAAAAGGCTACCAATTAATAAGAAGCTTCTCCAATTAATTTAAGATGTCAACTTTCTCCGCTATGCTTAGAAGGGCTTTTAATCAGATAGTGCAATTATACAAGGCCTGGCTTATTAGATATGATCAATCTTCAGCTACGTGGGCGTAGCAATGGTCAGGCAAATCAAACAGATATTCTAGTTTACGAAAATTGCAGATCAGAACCAATCCCTTCAAAATGTGGAATCAAGAAAATTTAAAAGATCCCGTCAAGTTAAATAATATGCTATCGTGTGGAAGTGATTTCATCAGCAAAGTGAACGGCAGCAAGTTTCAAGGATCCTGTCAAATGGGGAATGCTGTTGTCCAACAGTGCTTTCTTCAGCAAGGTGAAAGAGCCAGTTTCAAGGATCTCATCAAGTTACATTGATTCGGGCTTTGGTGTCGGTGTGGGTACATGTCTCAGTCTTAAACTCATCTAATTTCCATTTCAGTGGAGGCACAACTAAATACTCAAACTCTCCAGCATATTTCTTCATCTTTCAAGGATAAATGGTGTTTACAAGATGCCTTTGAGCTTTGCATGCACAATATAGGAGTTCTACACATACTTCAAAGTAAATTTGAACTACAAGATATGACTGCAGTATGAATGTCCAACTAACCACATTGGACATGGATCCCACTCTTATCTGAGTGACAGACATGGGCACTTTATACATTGTGAAGAGTCCATGTAACATAGATATCGTGATAGATATTCATCACCAAGGTGAATAAGAACAGATTCAATCTATTTCTCCTGGAGTCCACAACTTTTGCAGGAAAAGTTGTTCGAGGCGTTGAAAAGAGGATGCTTAAAGCTAAGGCACTAAGATGACGAGAGGGCTGTGAAATAATTGGTTATGTGAGTATTTGAGTTACCGATTCGAATATTTGCCGGTATTGTAGTATGGACCTCGGTCTTATCTTGATCGAGTGTGACTTGGGTCTCCCCAAGGGGAGTGTAGTAGCTTCTTCAAACCCATGGGAGACACAAGGTGGTAAAGAAGAGAAGGAACTTGGGGAAATGATCTCCCTCAGGTAGATGTGGCATATTTGTGTTAGAAGAATCTACCATTTTGATGGACTTGGGATGCCTTTGTTTGAGCTGAAGAAATGTTTTGTTGTTAGCTTGTTTAGCTGAGATGTGGGCTATTGATCCTCGACCTATTTCTAGTTCTTTTTATACAAAAGTGTATAGAGCCTTCTTGTTTTGGTCTCTATTTTTGCAACAGGTAGAATTACCTCAACGCCTTGGTTTATAAAATTAAGTACTTCTCTAAAAACAATATGCGTGTGCATGAAATGTTGTATGCCACTTAGAAACATATCCCACAACATTATATAGACATATTACGACATGCCCCCGTGTCCTTGACTTGAAAACTAGATGAACGCAGACACGAACCCCACCCCGACCTCCTATCAGTCCTTGTAGATTGTCATATATTGTACTTTCATGCTATCAATTACTAGAGCTACTTCCTTTTATTACTATTTTTGTTTCTCTAAGTTCTAAAATAAGATTACCATGAGAAAGAAAAACATGCAATTAATTAGTAACTCGAATTGATAACTTAAACCCAAGATTATAACCTAAAGGAATTCCAAAAAATAAATATCTTCAAAGTACACGCTATCAGTTCATGCTTTCCCAATGGTTCAACAACTTAATCAAATCGTAGCACCGTTGAGTAATTTACCTCCATAAATAATTTATCACGTTCTTAATTCAGGGAACCCAAATCCCTATGGAGCTACTTTGTTCCAGTCACTAAGCGTTATCCCTTTAGTGCGCTTTTAGATTCTCGATGGAGTCGGCTTCCATTTCCTAGTGGCAGGACATCTTAGTCTACAAGACAAAACAACACCAAAGGAAGTTTCGACACCATTGGCAACGAAAGCAGACTTAGAGAGTTACCAAAATACAAAGTTCTCTTCTCCATTTTGATTTTCACTTGGTTGGCAGGGTCAGGGCCTTTCTTGCTGGGCGAGCGCATTTTATTCTAATTTTGGATGTAATAATAAACCAGTACAAGACAAGCTCGGACACTCACATTATTTTCATTCCAGCACAATCTCTCCTGTTTTCCTTCAATTCCAAAATTCAATCACACCAAGCTAATATCAAACTTGGCCAGTCCCCAATAAATTTTACCCTAATGGAGTGGAACCATGACCTCAAACAAATATCACTTTCTATGTTACACAGGTGCGAGTGTGAGTATCGGGTGCGAGTGTATATCTAGGGGTTGGATACCTAAAGTTTAAAAATTAGGGATACATGGATATGGATCTAGATTTAGACACGGGTGCAGGGATACATTAAATAAAATTATCTGTAATTTATTTTTATTTTTTACAAAATTTCTATGTAAAAATATAGATAACTAATGCATTAAAAATACATTTATTCTTTTGTTTAGTCATCAAATGATAACTTAGCCCATTTTCGATCCCCAAAATTAATAACTTAGCCAAGTCCAATATAATATGTTGCCCAATGTTATAGCTTAAAATTGGTAAATAGGCCCAATACCATGTGCTAGCCCAATATTTTAGTAAATAGGCCCAATTGAAACATCAGGTTATCCTAGCTTAGTAAAAAGAAAAGGAGAAGCAAAACCAAATTCAGTGTTACCTATTGTCTTCCACACCGAGTCAGCTACTGCAAGTTGGCAGATCTCCAATCCCCAGTCTGTTTCTTCGATTTAGCCTCTATTTTTCTTTTTCTTTTTCTACCAAATATGCGAAACTAGAACTGTCCGATTTAAAGTAGCCGCACCTGCCCCACGATTTCGTGTCGACAGGGTACTCCGGCAAAAATCATGGATCCATGTATCATAGATCATTTCATGTTTCCGCAATGGTTTGACAACTAAATCTACACATAGAAGTATCTCACATTATTCTCCTGTTTTCTTCTTCAATTCCAACAATTCTACCCACCAACTCCCAATGCCATTAATTTCACACTAGGCTAGCCAAAATTTTACCTCATTATTCAATATAGAGGCACCTTGATCTCAGATAGATATCATTTCATGCCTCCCCAATGGTTTAATTTTAAAAACTAAATCTAATCATAGCCGTATCGCGCATTCTCACATTTTCTTCTTTAATTCGATAGCACCGATTGTCAGTACCATTAATTTCACACTAAACCAGTCAAAATTTCATTACCCATTATAGTGGCACCTTGATCTCAGATAAATATCATATCAAGCTTCCGACAGGTTTATGTTTAGCAACTAAACCTTTTTTGGATAACTCAAGTATCGGTTCCAGCTTACGTGTACATCGACTAATCTTGGGGGACCAATCACACCGTTCACTAGCAGGGACCCAATTAAAGACAAGCAAAGCCCCATATGGACTAACCCCAAAGAAGTTGATAGCAGGAGTTCAACTAAATCTAATCGTAGAAGTTCTCTCTCACATTAGCCTGATTAACAATACTCACAGTTTTCTTCTTCAATTCCAACATTTTGATTCCAAAAACAGCCAATACCATTAAGATTTCACACTAGGCTGATAGAGTGGCACCTTGATCTCAGACAGATATCATTTCATGCTTCCCTAATGGTTTAAATTTAACAACTATATAGAATCGTAGAAGTTATGCATAATCCCTTTTTTCTACTTTAATTCCAAAAATCTGATTCACAAACTGCCAATACCATTAATGTCAAACTAGGCTAGACAAAATTTGACCTAATTATGCAATACAGTGGCACCTTGATCTCAGATAAATATCTACAAGTTTCACTACTAAATCTAATCATAGATATCATTTCAATTCCAACCATTCGATTCCACGAGCTGCCAATACCATGAATATCAAACTAGGCTAGTCAAAATTTGGCCTAATTATGCAATCGACTGAAACCTTGATCTCAAATAGATGCAATGAGGAGCAAAGATCAGAGGTTTTAATACTCACCTTAGACGCGTACCCGATGAGAAGGGATTCATGATTGCTTTCGAACGTTTTTCAGAGCTCGATCAGTCCAGATGCGAAGGGGAAAGGGAACTCGATCGATCACTGGTGGGCCCAATTGTTGAACAGTGATACGAATGAGGGGAGAGAAATTATGTGAGCGGAGGTGGGAACTGAGATCTGGAGAGTTGAATTAAGGGGTCCGATTGATTCACAGAGATTTGGATCTGAGCAGAGAGAGAGAGAGAGAGAGAGATGACTGTATGTATGAATTATGAAACTCTCTTCAATTCTCCATCCACTTCGGTGGAATGCGCTACAAATAAAATGGGGGAAATTAGTTTCTACACCCATAATTTCATTGTGAGCGTCTCTGTAGCCCTCCTAAAATATATAGTATGTTATTGGATCAAATGCAACTACATTCATTTTTCTTTATAATTGTTTGTCTGAACCAGTTTACAAACATCGCAACTCATTCGAAAATCAATCCAACTTTCCATTAACGGGGCCCAATTAAACCGGTGGAAGTGTTCCATAGGAACTGGTTTAAGAGGGATTAATAGTGGTGGGAGATTTTTGAAATCTTAAAAGAGAGCAAACATATATGTCAGAAGCGTGGCCTTAGGATTGTAAGAACTTCATTAAGGGGTCCGATTGTTCACAAGGATTTGGATCTGAGGAGAGAATAAGGATATCAATTATCTCCGCCTTGTTTTCATCCCCGCCTCCGACCTCCCCATCCTGATCCAATTGGATAGTTCTCGATCCACTAAGCAAATGTGGGTGGGGCGGTATTTGCTTCCCCACCCCGTTTTAACCCGATCCGATTCCAATTATACCTATTAATATTTTTATATAGATAGATGTATATGGATTTCATCGTTTTAATGTAAATAAGTAGGGGTGTACATGGTCCGAATTGGACCGGGAGATGTTTACCGATATTGCGGATAAAATCGTCGAAGTCGTAATCGTTGATGTCGACGTCCATATGAACGTCATTTCCGACTGGATTGACTTGATTGTTGATGTTGTCATCGTTGGGTGGATCGGTTGAAATGAAGGGATTGATTGGAGGGAAGATGTTAGCGTTGTTGACCTCCCGGCCGGACTCCTCCATCTCTCCGAACGTAAGCTGACTTAATGATCACTCACTGTAATAGTAATTATTTTAATATAATACATGTTGGATCGTTTGTTTAGGGCTCCTAAACAGGCTCCACAGAATGATCACTTGCCCAAAAACGGATTGGATCGTTTGTTTAGAGCTCCTAAATAGGGTCCACAAAATGTCTTGCCCCAAAACGACGTCGGTTTGGAGGACCATTCCAGGCTGGCGCTATAAAAAGGTGGGTTAAAGGATCCGGACTTCATTTCCCTCCATTTTAATATACGCACACGCACACACACACACACTCTCTCTCTAGACAGACACTCTTGTCCAATGGCAAATCATCTTCTGGGGTTTCTGAACGTACCATCTGGAAAGCGGTATACGCCAAATCGGGGAGAACTAGACACGCTTTGACTACTCGAAGCGGCCACCGAAGAAATAGCAGCGAAGGTGAAGAAGATTCGGGAGTTAGCCGAAGCATGTATCGCTGGACTTGGTTCGATGATTAACGTGAGTGCCGAATGTTATTAGGGTTTTTCACTTTGATTGTATTAAGTCTTCAATTGAACTTGAATTGATTTGAATTTTTTCAGATTTTCTTTGTTGCGGCTCTCGCGGCCATGGCCGCCACCGCATTGTCAACCTTCCAACAGAACAGCTCTAAGGAGAATCAGAGCCAGAACAGCTCTAAGGAGAATCAGAAGAACAGCCTGATACCAGTGATGGTCTATGCTATTTTCCGCTGTTGTAACCATGATGGCCTTCGCGATAGGCATTGGTGTCGGGATTTATGTTTCTTACCAAAAAATCTCTTTGCTCCGATGGCCTGCTAAGCAGTTGACACAGAAGAAGAAGGAGCTGAGCCTTTCTGTTGATCAGTTCATGAAAGGCTTCGTCCACGACAGAACCTTTATTTGCGTTGACAAAAAGGATTATCGAGATAGGACAGAAGGTGTTGAGTTTTTGCTGCCTGGTTACCTGATATTGGAGGAATTCTACAGTATTAGGGTTCGCAGTCTGATATCCTATTCTAGTGGAACTTACAGCCTAACAACGCCTTACAAATGGATGATGACCTGCTCTGGTCTAGTGTCATTGGTGGTTCTTGTCGGCAACTTAGTCGCTGGAGGATGGGCACTCAAAGGTAGGGTCTTAGAATTTTATATAATGCATTTATATACTGTACAAGTTCATTACTCATAGTTCATTACTAGGTCTTTCTTGAATTTTTCATTTTCCTTGTTATCTGCAATGTTATTTCTTTGTGTGGTGTATAACCTGAAATGTTGGAGGTGCAGTGGGATAGTGTCCACCAGCAGATGGTGGTGTAGCTGAGAAACCATGATAAGATGAGGATACCTGATGCGTAGTAGGATAGGCCACTTGTAGAGGATATCCTTGAGAGGAGTTCCCAGACTCAGTTGAGATCATAAAAGCTTGTGGCTGTGATGGCCCATGTGATGCAGACACTCCAAAATCATGCCCCTGTGACATTCCTTGTGGACCAAACTGAGGACTAAAAGTAGTAGATCCTGACATCCCATTCTGACCATATGGAACAACATTATAACATTGCATACCACCCTAACCATACTGCCCTTGCACACCATTCTGATTGTATTGAGAAGTTGGACCATACTATGGTGGTCTATATCCTCTCAGGCAGAATAAGTTTCAAGGATTACGAGAGCTCTTCCGCCACAACCACAATCGTAAATTCCTCAATCGTCATCTTCTTGTTCATTTACCTTCTCTCTTTTTGCCTACCAAATAAGTTGGTATCTCCTTTTCTCATCATTTCTGCAATTCTCAATTTTACCAATGTTTTCAAATCGGGATGTGTATTGTGTATCATTTTCTTAATTCTATAAATCGTATCGATATGTATCGCAAATTTTAAGATACTTTTGTTGGAAAAATAGAAATTTGTAATGTTTAGATGGACAAGATTTTGGAAGATAAATAAATACTTAAGACAAGAGTGGGGAAGCAGAGTATTTGTATTACACTTGAATTCAAAACTTTTTTTTTTGGCTTGGTACAAAATAGCTAGAACTCATCTCTATTTATTATACTCCATGGAAGGCTTTAGTCCAAAGATATTTTTATGCAAGATATACTTTGAGGTAGGTTCCAGAATTCCACATGTGACTAATTTTCCTAAAAAAAACTAGATATTTCACAAGGATATTCTAGAGCTTCTGGAAGGTATAAACTAGATATTTATGTCTCCTTTTATAATATCTTTCATCTTTGGGCTTTGTCAATAAGACTTATTTGAACTTTAGTTTTTTGTGCCGAAAATACAAAAACTAGTTTATGCTTCAACAACAATAATCATACTTAATATATTTAATAATAATTATAGCTAAAAACACTAACAAACTATGCTTACATTTTAAAAGAAAAAGTTTTTAAGATACAAAATTTCAAGTCTCTCAAATGGGATCTCACATTAAGTCTCTCAACTGAGACCTCACATTAGTATGGGTGAGCAAAATAACCGTCAAACCGCGAGTCCAGTCCAAACCAATCCAAACCGATCAATTTGGCTTGGTTTTTTTAGTAAAGTGGTTTGGTCCCGGTTTTAAAAAATTAGAAACCCTGTTAAATAGTTTGGTTTGTGGATTTACATCAACGGTTCTAGTTCTAAACCAATCTGAACCGTAGTAGTATATATATATATAGGATAATGATCTAATAAGGGATCCCTTAACCAAATTTGGTGCGGACCTCACCTTTCCGAGCCAAATTTTGACGATCCGAACCGCTCAATGTTTTTAAAATGCATTTTTAAGGGTCCAAGCGGAAAATCTTCAAAAAAAAATACCCGGAAGGGCTTGATCCAAACAGTTTTCGGTAAAACTGTACATATGGACCTTGGAAAATGCATTTTAAAAACATTGAGCGGTTCGGAAAGTTGAAAAAGGGCCAAGTCCGCACCAAATTTTGTTTAAGGGATCCCTTAGGAGATCGGCTTCCTATATATATAGGATAATGATCCGTTAAGGGATCCCTTAACCAAAAAAACCGTGCGGACCACCCCCTTTTTCACCTTTCCGAGCCAAATTTTGACGATCCGAACCGTTCAATGTTTTTAAAATGCATTTTTCAAGGTCCACACGGAAAATCTTCCAAAAAAAATATCCGGAAGGGCTTGATCCATACAATTACCGAAAACTGTATGGACAGTTTTTACCGTAACCAAAAACTGTATGGATCAAGCCCTTCCGGGTATTTTTTTTTGAAGATTTTCCGCGTGGACCTTGGAAAATGCATTTTAAAAACATTGAGCGGTTCGGATCGTCAAAATTTGGCTCGGAAAGGTGAAAAAGGGGGTGGTCCGCACGGTTTTTTGGTTAAGGGATCCCTTAAGGGATCATTATCCTATATATATATATACCATCAGCTTCTCCTCAGGGAGCCCGGTTTTGGACAAATTTCCGGTCCTCTTATCCCAGCCGTTGGATTAAATCCAACGGCCCACGATGGAGTGAGTTTAAGTTGAACCCTGAGCGGGTCAAGGGGTCACGGGTTAACAAAAGAAACCCCCCCAGAGGTCATTTTACGCAATCAGATCTGAGAGAAGAGAGAGAAACGAATAGAGAGAGAGAGAGAGAGAGAGAAGAAGAAGAACGAGAAGGAGCCCTAAAATCGAACCAGAGAGTTAGGTTTTCGTGAAGAGCAAGACGACGAACAACGAAGAAGAAGTTGTTCGTCCGCTTACACCACGACCCACAATCGCTGCACCAACTCTTTCCATTCGCTCCTTCTCTTTCTCTCTCACGATAGATTCGAAAGCAAGGTATCTCTCCATTCTCTCCTTCTCTTTCTCTCTCACGATAGATTCGCCGAAGAAATAGGGTTTCGGTTTTGGTGAAGAACTGAAGAACTAGGGTTTCGGTTTTGCTGAAGAACTGAAGAACTGATGTTAATTATTGAGTACATTTTTTTATATGTTCTTCATAGTTTTGATGAGTACATTACTTCTCTTTGAGAGGACAGAACAACATACACTACTATTTTAAAACATTACACTACTTCACGTCATTTCTTGTATCTATGCTACTATTTTAAATAACAACATTGCATTTGACAATGGGTGGAATGTCTAAGGGCTGTTGCTATTCCAGGTTTTGTTCATCAATCATTGGGGAAAAATCAATGTTTGGACTCTTTTGTCCCTTGTTTTAATCAGTATTGGGATTGGATAGTTTTTTCTTGGAAGC
Organism: Vaccinium myrtillus; assembly: GCA_016920895.1. Lineage (NCBI taxonomy): Eukaryota > Viridiplantae > Streptophyta > Magnoliopsida > Ericales > Ericaceae > Vaccinium > Vaccinium myrtillus. The sequence continues at coordinate 29,665,124 of CM029271.1, read as the reverse complement.
ATTCAATACAAACAGTACTGGTAGCCCCAAAAAAACCCTCATTCACTCATTTGTGAGGGATAGATTGGTCACTCAGTTCCCAAGAATTTCTATGGTTCAGGGAAATATTCCCCAAGCAAGGGTTCCATTTCCCATGGAAAACACCATGGGAATATTTTACATTTTGTGTGTTTTGTCATTCAAAACCAGTGAAGTTAATTGCATAACCAAAAGCTATTGAGAATAAATTAGGGGATGTCTTGTGGATTAGGTCGTAATGATTGTACTTTACTTTCTTAATTTGTTGATTGGGTATTTTGTCATTTGCTAATGTTTTGTCATTTGCTGATGTTTTGTCATTTGCGTTTCAGGATGCAATCCTTGGAAGAGGTGCAAGTATCATCTGCTGCTTCTGCCCCAATGGTACACATTCCTCACGTACAGAGGGAGTTGAGACCAAAAATAAAGCAACACTTTGAAAGTTTAGATGACGCTCACGCGTTCTACAACAATTATGCCAGAGCTGCTGGATTTGGGACGAGGAAAAATTCTAGCAAGATCAAGGGCAAAACTGAAGTAGTTAGAAAAGAGTACGTGTGCTTCAAACAAGGGTCGAGGAAGATAGGTCAACAAAGTTCTGAACCCACAATACGGAAAAGGGGGATAGTTAGAGAGGGTTGTGGTGCAAAGCTCACGGTTGTAAAAGATTACAAGGCAGGGAAGGGGTTTATTGTAAGCCAATTTGTGGAGGGCCATAACCATCCTCTTGCGACGCCTAGGAAGGTGCATTTTTTGCGTTCTCATCGCAAAATTTCAGCTGCGAAGAGAGCCTTAGCAGAACAATTTGCTCTTGCAAATGTGCCACCCTCGCAACAAATGAGTTTATTAGAGATGGAAGCTGGGGGTTTTCAGAATCTTGGATTTTTAAGACAAGATCTATATAATGTTGCAAGGGACAAGAGGAAAGAGTTAGATGGACTTGATGTAGAGCTGTTGCATGAGAATTTTCGGCTTAAAAAAGAAAAGAATCCGGGTTTTAAGTTTAAATTTCACCTAGATGGTGAGGGGAGGATGAGACATTGTTTTTGGGCCGATGCAACGATGAGAGACTCTTACCGATATTTTGGAGATGTGGTGGTGTTCGATTCAACCTACAACACAAACCGCTATAAGTTGATCTTTGCACCAATAGTTGGGGTTAATCACCATGGTCAGACAACTCTCTTTGGGTGTGCGTTCTTGAATGATGAAAAAAGTGAATCATTTCAGTGGCTTTTCGAGGAATGGTTGAAGGTAATTCCAGCGGGGCCGCCCAAAATGATCATAACTGATCAGTGTCCGGCCATGATAAAAGCATTTGTTATTGTTCTTCCCAAGACGCAGCACAGGTATTGCATTTGGCACATCACAAGTAAATTTTCAGAAAAATTAGGTGTCATTCAGTATGCACAACATTACGAGCAGTTGAAGGATTGTATATGGAATTCTGAGAGCCCGACAGAGTTTGAATCACACGCCAAAGAGAAAGATCGAGAGAAAGAAAAGCAGAGATACCATTTTCGCAGCGGTCGTGGGTTGTGCTGCAGGAGTCAGACAGCTTCTTCTTCGAAGTCTTCTTGTTCTTCTTCACGAAAATATTTGTCTATCGTTCGATTTGTGGTGGTGGGTCGCGGTGCAAGATCGATTTCGATTTCTTCTTGTTCGCGGTAGTGGGTCGCGTTGGGGTCTCGCCGTTGTCTCTTTTGTTCGCGGTAGTGGGTCGCGTTGGGGTCTCGCCGTTGTCTCTCTTCAACCAAATCTCTCTCTCTCTCTCTCTCTCTCTCTCTCTCTCTCTCTCTCTCTCTTCTCTCAGATGTCAGTCGTGAAATGAGGATGAAGAAGAAATTTTGGGGTTTTGTTGTGACCCCTGACCCTTTGACCTGTGTAAGGGTCACTTAGCGTCTGGGCCGTTGGATTAAATCCAATGGCTGTCGGCAAAGGACCGGATTTAAGCAAAATTCAGGGAGCCCGCATAAGAAGCGGATGGTATATATATATATATATATATATATATATATATATATATATATATATATATATATGTATTAGATGCATTGAATAAACCTTTTTCAATAGTCAATTAATTTCCTAATCTATTGTTCCATTCCACTACCGTATTCCTTCACTTCCGAGATTAATTCCCTGAACTTTATATCATAACTTATTCCTGCAATTTCAATGCACTAAACATTCATGGCTTGGGTATTATTCAATTGATTAAATAATCTTTTTGCTCGGTAACTAATTTCCTAATTTACTAAATACAAGTATTCTATACGATTGGTGATAGTTACTTTTGCTAATTTTAAGAGAATGGTTTTAAAGTTTTGTTTTATTTTATCTATGAAGTTTTAAGTACTTTAAATAGTTTATAAGGATGATATCTCAATTTCAAGAGAACCATGGTTCAAAACTGAAACTGAACTGTATTTTAATGGTTTGGATTGGTTTGGTTCTATGAATGTTATGGGTTGGTTTGGTTCTCCAAATTCATTATCCGTATATAGTGGTTTGGTTCTTAGTTTAGTACAAAACAAAACCAATCCAGTCCATGATCATCCCTACACATTAAGCCTTTCTACTGTCTTAGTTATGGAAAAGAAAAGAAGAGCCCTTATATGATTGGGGGAAAACACAATCGAAGTATGGTTCTTCCTTCTATTCATGCCCTGCATAGAGGTAGAATTTTTATCAAATGGGTTAAATGTTGCCATAATTAGATCAAATGGAATAGATTAATGTGTTTGGGGGCTCTGCTTCTGGAAAAAATTCCGACTTTTTCCCAATAAGTAATCGTAGGATACATATTGAATCAGGATACACATATATATCGTAGAAGACGTGAATTGTATCGCATGTTTTTAACAACTATGAATTTTACCATTTCATTATCAGAGTACTTTTGCGATTTCGAGCCTAACTTGAATTGAATCGGAGTAGAATCAATCGGGATCGTCTTCGGGATTGATTATTGATTCCTCGATGGCAAAATCCAAGGCATCAGTCTGGGAAATTGAAAAATTATTAGTCTCATTTTACACGTTTTTTTTCTTCTTTATTTCTTCTTAGGATTAGGGTTAGGGTTGCAAATTGGGAAAGAAGAAGGATCGGCAAAAAAGTGTGTTTTGTCTCTAAAAAATGCCCCAAATTGATTTTTATGTCTATTTTCGTAACCGCCGTTATCGATTGGACTCAAATCGTACAAAAATCGAAATTACATGGTTTTTTTTTAATGAAATTAAAAATAGAGGGACCAAATCGAGACAGGGGTCGTTTTCTTAGGTTCCCTTTAATCTTTGTAATTTATTTTCAAAAGATTGATAAAGTTTCTTTCACCGATAAAAAAAAAATCGAAACAAAAGTGAAACTAGAGGGACCATTTCGATAAATTTCTCTAAAATTAATGGGCGACTTTAATACATTGTTAAGCATGGCCCAAATAATTTTTAATGGGCCAATGATTTAAGGTGAGGTAATTGAGGGCCATGAAGGAAGTGGATTCTAGAAAGCATGGCCCAAATAATTTTTAATGGGCCATGATTTAAGGTGTGGTAATTTTTAATGGGCGACTTTAATACATTGATATTTCCATTATCTATTTTCCTTGAAGAAAGAAAGTGGGCTTATCTATAACTTCCCATAATCGCCAATAACCGCCACAATGAAGGGAAAATAGAGTCTGAAATGTTTGAAAAATATAAAAGTAGGTGCAAGTGTATTGAAAATTATAAAATGTGCACTGAATTGCGGGTTTTTTTTTTTTTTTTTTTTTGGGTCTTTTTCTTGTTAGCAAGACCCTTATTAGAGAGATGTGAGAAACTTCATTCATAAGGAATCATATAAGAATTAAAATCTGAAATGAGGTTTTCACTATATATTTGTTTAGGTTTTTTGGTTTGCGCTTTTTGAACTTTGTTAGATGAATCCTTTTTGGGGGTTTTAGTATCTTTGAATTTTGTGTTTTCTTAAAAGAAAAAAAAAATCAAAAGATCACAGTAAACGCTTATAAAAATCTAAATAGGGATATTACTGAACATGGAGGATAAAATAGCCAATCAAATGAATTTTGTAGACTTTAATGCTAATACATATTCAATTGTAACAAATAGAATATTATATTCAGGGGCAGCCCCATGTAGGGGCAAGGGGGTCAGCTGACCCCCTGAGCCGGAAATCCTCCCTGGAATATGCATATTTTTTGAGTTATTTTTGTAATTTTGCCCCACATGAGTATATTTTGTTGTCTTTACGTTGTGCTCCTTGCCCCACAAAAAAATTACTTGCCCCAAATGTGTTGAAAATTTGCATGTAATTTTATAGGGAACCATCAAAATGAAACGAAGGGACTAAATATTATAAATTATTGACCCCCCTAATGATAAATCCTGCGTCCGCCCCTGATATATTTAAGACTCACTCACTCCGTTCCAGGTTATTTGTGTGTTTTTTTTTAAATTGTGATATTTTGAATTTAAAATAAATACTTTTGTTCCTAATTTTTTTATTTTACACCAAATTAAAGAACTAATTTAAATATTTAAATTTATATAAGAAAAAAAGTCAGTCAACTATCCTCGAAAGCACTTCATTTTTCCATCAAAAAAAAATATATCTCAATTTTAAGAAAAGACAAATAAAATGGGAGGGGGAGAGGAAGAGATTTTATAGTCCAATTTTGTCCGGCCGAAAGTAGGGATTTTGGCAAAATGAAAAATAACACCACGGCTACAGGGTTTGTTTTAACCACGTGGAGGATGCTTGGATCACACAGTGGCTAAATCAAAAAAAAAAAAAAAAAAAAAAAAAAAAAAAACAAACTACCACACTCCAAAAGAGCTTAAACCTCAAACTCAAAGAGAAAGGAACGAGTTTTCAGAGCCGAGCGGGTGCCACGTGGTACCCGTGCGCGGCGCATCCAGCCGTCTATTTCGGTTTTGGACGGTCCGGATTTTGGAGAGAGAAAGGGAAGAGAGAAACGGCTTTGATCTGGGCCGTTCAATACACTTTTGAATGATCCAGATGCAATGTTCGGACATCACGTAAGCTCGACCATGTGATACCGCCTGGTGTTATTAAAAAATTCCCCAAGCAAGGGACACCTTACACAATTGCATTTATTTTTTCAGCTGTTAAGTTATTAGTAAAGCGTATGTTCACAAATTGAGGAACCCTCTCTCTATAGTGCTCTAGTATGCGGATATAATGGTCCTTTCTGGATGGGGAACCGGGGATTAATTAGTAAAGTGGATATACGCAAACTAGTCCGAACACACCTAACCGTAAAAGAAACAAGAACAATGGTTCTTTCCCTAAACCAGTTAGTGAGGCTGAGAAAATCTTTGAGGACTGGAAATGGCGAAGGAAGAGAAATGAAATGATGTTTCCTCACGCCTAGGACTGCAAACGAGCTGAGTTTTACTGTGTTCAAACTTGTTTATTAAGTTTATAACAAGCTCGAGCTCAATGAAAACTTAACGAGCCGAGCTGGCCTAGGCTTGACCTGAGTTTGAGCTTGTTCACGAGCCTTAACGAGCCAACGAAAAATATTTATGTACTCACATAGGCTCAAGACAACAAAGAAATTTTTACTTTATATGTTTTCTATCTATATACTCTACAAGAAAATAGTCTCAATTCAGAACAATACACTAATGAAATTTAATAAGTTTTTGAAAAGATAATGCATTAAGACTTCAAATTGGAATAAGAAGTTATATTATTTTATCTCTAAAAATTAAACGAGCCGAGTCTTGCCGTGTCCAGGCTTGTTTTTTTAAGGTTTTTAACGAACTCAAGCTTGAGCCAAGCCTCAAAAAGAACTTAACGAACCAAGTTCGGACGAGCTCTTTTCGAGCCATACCGAGCCGAACTCACGAACTACTTGGTTCATTTGCAGCCCAGAGTCACACCATTTATCAGCAGTGTTTGCAAATACTCTGTTTAAGGCTGTTTGGCTGATGAGAAAAACAAGCAGTGCCAAGAAAAGGAAACATCTCTCCATAATTTATAGCCATTGCATAGGAAAGGTAGCAAATCAATATTTACAAAGACGATCGGATAACGGAAAAAACCAGTCATCAGTTTGAAGAATCAAAACCATACTCTTATATAATTAGCGAGCTCGAATGGACCGAAAGAAGGTTCGAATCTTACTGACATGAGATGTAAGACAAGAAAATCATTGTGCCTATACAAAAAAATGCCACCTTCAAATCATCAAGGGTAGCGATTGTAAGCATCCGCAAAACTGTACTCAGGGAAATGGGATTTTTGCCCAAAACTCTAGCCTCCTATTCCAGCAACTCCAGTGTCTCAAATCCTTGCCCTTCTACCCTCCTTGCGTCCAAAAGGTTCATCAAATGAATCCAGATAGAAAAGGCAGAACCACCTTCCTGATCGGGAGAAGATAATCTCCAAATCAAGATACAAAACCAGTACGTCACTTCATTCATCTCAAAACGGATTCTCCATTGAAACCTGAAAATGGGCAACACATGTTGGTTTTGGACTAGAAGCATTAGCAAGGCCGCGAAGCAGTCTCACCACATCGGTTGAATCATCAAGGTAATACTTAGCCTTGCTTGGCTTTTTCCCAACAGTACAAGCAAATATCTCAGGAGCTACCGGAAAGGAAGGACGAGAGACTGTGCTTGAAATGCTCTCAAACATGTCTTCATCCGACCTATCATCTCCAATGCACATCACAAAATCCGGCAGCTTCCCACTTCTAACCATTGTCGAGATAACCTTCTCTGCAACCAACCCTTTGCTTACTCCCTGCACATCGTAAAAAGTTGGTGATAAATTTGCTCAAGGTAACCAACCACATGTCTGCTATGCTGCATGGACTTGGGTACAACTATTGAGTGCAGGTGAGCGCCAAGAGTCAAACCATTCTAGAATTAAATATTGGGATATTGGAAATTCATCCAAAAGTTCGTTATGTGTATGGTGAAACCGAAACATCCTGACTCTCACAAAATCAGTTGTATACTGCTTTGTGTGATGCAAAACGAATAGGATTATGGAAACATATTAACTTTTTCAACAAATACGACTACAAGAAAATAGGATTATGAAAATATATGAACTTTTTCAACAAATACAACAGAAAGGAACTACAGAATTGAAGTGTCTAAATTGGTTTTAGGTGTCGGCAAGACTCTTTTACCAAGGGTCAGCATCTGAACACAAGTACCTTACATAGAGTTATAAGGGTCCGTGTATCATAGCACGTGTGTGTGTGTGAGAGAGAGAGAGAGAGAGGTGGGTGTTCATACTTGTGGCTTGACTTCAACAATCTGGTGGCCCCTGTTGACAACTGCAGGTTCATTAGAAAGCACACTTTCCAAATGATCCAACAACTCCTTGGCTTGACAGGATCCGAAGTCAGGATCAGCATCCTGGTGGTGCCACACTAGACCGCTTTCTTTAATTTCAATGTTAGAGCCATCAGTTGCGTCTCTGTATGATATCATAACAGGTTCCACAATTTGCTTCCACTCGAGGTCTGCAGTCAAGGGACTGGTTTCCCAGTCCGTGTTCTTATTCCACCTGCAAAAAGAAAAGGGAACGTAAGAGTGACAACAAATATGCACCTGTGTTTGGGGAAATTCCTGGAACTCTTTTGCCTTTGTAACTTTCTTTCAGTAGTGCGTCAAATTTTATACTTTTCCAGTTTGCCTAAACTAGAGCCATAGGAAAAGTAAAAACAAAAGAGCAAATACAAGAAAAGTTCAGACAAAAAACATCAAAAAAAAAAAAAATCTCCCAGCTATTTTGCCCTTTCTTTGTGTGCGTCTTTGGTGGACTTTTTTTCAGGATGAGACGAACTAGAAAACTTTTTTCTAGTAAATGAGACGAACTAGAAAACTTTTTTTTTTTTTTTTTTTTTTTTTTTACGAGAAGCCGCAAAAGGTCACTAATGAAAAAAAATAAAATCTGCAAATATAAAAAACTGGCTTTTAAAACATTTCAACAACAGAGCTGCAGCAACCTGAACCTAAAAGGAAATCAGTTCAGTGACATACTTTATGAAGAACCCATGTTCCGCAGCAATTCCCAGCTTCTCACATGGAGCAAGCCACTCGATCAGTGAACTTCTTCCCCTCCCACTAACAATAAAGATGGAATTCTTCGGATCATCACACAGAATGTTCAGAACAGTTATAACTTCCGGGCTGAGGCTTTTAACAATTGAGCTCTGGGGAACAACAGTACCATCATAGTCCAGGAAAATAGCCCTTGTATTGGTCCTTTTGTAAGCTGAGACAATGTGCTCAATTGACAACTTTCTAAAATTTGGAGAAAGTGAAACAACTCTAAACCCCAGCCCTAAACCAATTCCCCAGCAGCGCTTCCTGTAGTGATCTTTGCATGCTCTCTCCAAATCATTCACAAAACTGCGTGCCCAATACGCCACATCGTGAGAACTAACATATCGATAATGTTTCTCATGCCGCAATCGTTTCTCAGAGTCCGGCATTGTGATTGCCAAATTCATAGCCTCGGCCACGGAATCAATATCCCATGGGTTAACCCTTATTGCTCCACTTAAGGAAGGCGAGCACCCTATGAACTCTGACACAACAAGCATGCTGGTGCGAGGGGAATCTATTTTGATACCCAGGGCTTTATCCATACTTGGAGAACCCTGACGGCAAACAATATACTTGTAAGGAACTAAGTTCATCCCATCCCTCACTGCGTTCACGATACAACATTCCGCCAAAGCATAGTAGGCAGTCTTTTCGTAACGGGCAACAGGACGATCAATCAGAATTACTGGTTGATATCCAGGGGAGCCATAAACATCGTTTATCCTTCCAGAAGTCAAATATGTTTCTCTCTTTGCTTCTTGTACATCCTTCCCCGAGCTCCTAGCAGGGTTTACAATTTGGATTAAGACTAATTCACCCTTCAAATCCGGATACCGTTGTAAGAGTTGTTCAAAAGCTAGGAGTTTCAGACTGATTCCTTTAAATATGTCCATGTCATCAATGCCTAGAATCACCTTTTTCCCCTTCAACTGGTCCTGAATCTCTCTGACCTTGACAGACGTAGAAGGAAGATTCAATACAGATTGAAGTCGACCCATATGAATACCCACGGGTAGAATTTTAATGTACACAATTCGACCAAAATAATCAAGCCCAATGTATCCACGCTTTGATTCGTAGTTCAGACCTAACATTCTACTGCAGCATGACAGAAAGTGACGAGCATAATCAAATGTGTGAAACCCAATCAGATCGCAGTTCAGCAATCCTTTAAGAATTTCATCTCTAACTGGAAGAGTTCGATATATTTCAGATGAAGGGAAAGGACTGTGGAGAAAGAATCCTAGCTTGACTCGATTGTAGCGCTTCCTCAAGAATGTAGGTAGAACCATGAAGTGATAATCATTAACCCAAACATAATCGTCTTCAGGATTCATTACTTCCGTAACTTTATCCGCAAATATTTTGTTCACAGATACGTAAGCCTGCCAAAGTAGACGGTCAAAACGGTCACCATGGTCTGAGCACATAGGTAGCATATAATGGAAAAGAGGCCATAGTTGTTGTTTGCAGAAACCATGATAGAATTTTTCATAAAGTTCACGCGGAAGGAAGGTGGGGACACAATTGAAATTCTCAAGAAGTTTCTGGGCAATTTCTTCTTGTTCACTGGCATCCACTTCAACCTTGAGAGAACCCACATATACAACCTCAGTCTCAAGTGAAAACCCGTCCTTCAGTTGTAAAAGAAGTGAATCCTCATCCCAGCTGAAGCACCATTTGGCAGTTTCCGCATCCCTTTGAGCATGTAAAGGTAGCATATTTGCCACTATAATTTGCCTTTCACGACGAACTGATGAGGTCCCATCCGAATCCCCATCCAACTCAGATATAATTCCAGGTGCGGTCATCACCCTAGGAAGAGCTCTTGGAGTTTGAGGGATATCAAGTAGGTCCCCAGAAGCCAACTCCAGAAAGTTTGCACATGATCTAGATTCCAATTCCATGACTGGTAGAAGCAGTTTCAAGTATACAGGTGGTCCTGTATCCAGTAGAAATACCCAAGAACCTACAAAACAAGAACTCCACATAAGTACTTCACCAAGCACTACATAATCCTGCATTCAAGCTAGGTTCCCCCAGAATAACTATAGACTTCGAAACTATTGCAGCTACAAATATTTCTTGTCCAATGGATTTGGAAAAAGAATACTAAAAATTGTCATAATAACACAAAAATATTGATTTCAAATTTTGTATGCTTATCTAAGAGTTCTATGAAAGGACACACAACACGAAAGAATGAGAACAAGCAATGATTGCATTCATTAAATGATCAAGATAGTTGGACAATATCCACCCTCTTTGCTACTCTTGCCAAATCCCGGGCCACGAAGTTAAAATGACCATCCCAGTACCACTGAACAAATAGCTCTGGCAGTCTATCAATAGATGTTTTGCAACTTGACCATACAACATTCTAAGGAATGAGATTTCCTTTTCCAAGAAAACTAGATGAAAACTATGATCTTTCTGCTCCAAACTAATAATAATAATAAAACTAAGATGGGGGTCACATTAAATGAACATAAGATAATAGTGAGGCAAAAGACTCAAAACAAACTAAAATCCCAGTGAGTTGCGTAAAGTATAAATGTCTGTTCTCATAATATCTTCTAATATATCGTGCATATTAATACCAAGGCAAGTTCGTGCATCAACCACTGGGAGGGGGTATAGATTGCAGGGTAGATTACCTCACCACATGAAAATTTTCCATTGGAGTCATTAAGTCCTGTCCTACAATGAAGTACAAGTTTCCCACGAAGAGGAACTTTTGTGACCAACAAATAAATAACCCGGGGCAGAAAGGTTTTGAGTCGCAGGAAAGGCAAAAATGTTGGGCTTAACTTTGTTTGAGAAATTTACCCAAAAACTTTGTTTGAGAAGGCGATTCAAAGAACAACGCAAGTGGTCCATGGTTCTCGCTTTGATTATGTAAGTTTAACCATGTGATTCTACTCAAGGCACATTAAAGCACCAATGCATTCTTAATTGAACTAAAAGATGCATCATCAAGAGCAACTTAGAGAAGTAACTCGGGTGTATGATGGGCATATAATGCAATTATATATGCAACTTAAAGCAATGTTAATGCAGATTAGGGAATTTGAACATGTGAACTGAAGAGATAACCAAAATGCAGATTAGGGAATTTGAACTTTTCGACATATGAACTGAAGAGGTAACCATTTCTAACCAAACCGGAAAAAAAAAAAACTGAGGTTTTCCATCATGCTCTGTCGAGAACTAAATGTTCACATGGGTTCTATGAATTAATATCCCCACACACACACACACACACACACACACACACACAAACACACGCACTGCACTTCTACATACAAGTGTGACATGTATCAACTAAATCAAATATCAGCCCAATGCAGTAATAGAAAGCCAGTCATGAATTTACACAAACAGTTAGAATCAAAGCCAAAGAGATGCATGTTTCAAATAGTCAACAGTAAGCCCATGAAACTGGAATGTGTAAAACTAAAAATCTATCCATATCATTGAAACCTAAAATGATGAAGATAGATGTAAAGACGATTGAATTTCAAGAAAGAGTGTGCCTTTCTTGAGCATGGACCATACTGCAAGGCAAATGCCTCAAGACTTGAAATAGGCATAACAAAGGGACCTTGCCTGACAAGAAATGAGGGCACCTTTTTACACTTCAATGACGACGAAATAGTGACTTAAATTACTGGACAAATCAATGCATGCCACGTGGATCCTAAATGGGAACCATTGAGTTACTTGTTTCAATCCTTTCAGGATTGTGTCCACAAAGCATCAGAAATGATAGAAAAAACCCAACTCTGAATTTTTGGGAAGAGGAGAGAAGGTAAAAATAGATTAGAAAAACGAAACAGAATATCTGTGTGTAACAATACAGGAAGTGATATATAGAATGAGGGAGAAAACGAACATTTGGAAAGAGGCAACACGACAACGCAAAAGGAGAGCGGTTGGAGTTTTGAATGAGAAGTTCGGATACAAACAAAAGCGTAATAATAGGCAAGAAAAGAAACTGAAACTTTGCAAGCTGTCAAGTGCTGGATATAAATTGAAACCTTCTTCCAGATGACACCGATGATAATGTAAAGCAAGCAATATAATTAATATCCATAATACAAAGAATGGACCAAAATTGAACAGAGAAAGAAGTTGTAAAAAAGTGGACCAATGTGACAGATAAACTTATTCTCAGCCAGATGATGATACGGTAAGCTCCTGGGCATTAAATCAGCATTAATCTGTAGTAGGACATTATTATCACATTCATCGCTGTAAGTCATGTAACCACACAAACCAGCTACAAGATTCCCATCGACCTTTTTCTCGTGCCTGTCCTGACTTATCCACTTGCTTAAGACCTGTGTTTGGATCCTGGATTTTCTACAAAATCTACCAAGGAAACAAAACATACTAGGGAAACCAAAAATACATTCACCATTGTTTCACTTAGCCATCTTCTTGATCTTTTCCTTCAATTCTTCTTCAAGCACAATTTGAATGGTGAGTACATCCCACAGTTATTTCATCAACAGAAAAAGACCAAACCATATCATTTTCCCAAAACTTCTACCTAAAGTATCTTCAATTCACCTATATTTCTTTTTCCTCACAAGTCATTTTACCTCTAAATTGATGGAAATAACATTTTTTAATTTCTTCCAAAAACCTACCCTTAATTACGACTATTGTAAGGAAATAAATCTTAAAAATGCATAGACCAGATAAAGGACCAGAGTTAAACCAGAGTATAGGGACTGATAGAAAGAAAAAAAAAAATTAAAAACGCATCCAATCAGATAAAGGAAATAAATCTATAAGAAAATAAACTCACCTAAAAAGATCAAATGCTTTCATGTCAAGCCGAGAAAAACTTGGGTGCCGGCTGGGTACCACGTGGCGGTAGCCAACGCGCATCCCGACCGTCTAAAAATGTTTTGAACTGTCCGGATTTTAAATAAACTAAAAATCCACACCATCGATTATTGAGATGGACGGCTATGATGGGCGTTACGAGTACCAAGATACCACGTGGTACCCGCTCGGCACCCAAGTTTTACTCCAAACGTATACGTGATAAAAAAGAAAAAAATAGGATAACCAACAAAAATAATCCCAAAGGTGGAGTAAATTCTCTGAATTAGCTTTCAAAGTCAGTTTCAGAAACTTGTTTGGTTGACAGTTTCCGAAATTTGTTTTCACACGATTTTTCAGATAAGAAATTATTAAATATATGGACCAGCATCTGACGAATCAAAAAAACAAAAAAATGAGACATCGACTGCAAGTCTGCAATACACAACCAATGTCCTAGTCTCCTAGATCAACAGTTAAACCAGAGTACAGTGTCTAATACTAGAAAATACAGGAAAAAATACACCAAAACTGAAAAAAGGAAATAAAAATAACAATCAACAACTCACCAGAAAAGATCAAATGCTTTCACGTCAAATCTATCAGATATTACGACACAACCAATCCCAAATGTAACCACCAGTTCACTTCTCAAAAGTCTCCCAATCAGTTTCCAAACCAAAATGCAAGATGTTCATTTTGATCAGAATAGTTTCTTACTCAGTCCAGAAAATTCAGTTCATTCTGAAATAGATAAGGGACTGATCAGTACGTTCTGCTTTTGTTTCACCGTTCTTGACTGCGAATTCCCAACCAAAAAAATTGAACAAATTGATCAAGCCCTCATCCATATCCAAATGAATTGAATTTTAACAGGACACCTGCAGAAAATATTCTGAACAAAATGAAGGACTCGGATTAACTTCGTGGCACCCGAGGTGGGCCCCACACAGCGGGCCGGTACCTATACTCTGGGTTCTTTTCTAAAATACTTTCAAGAAATAATTTTGGTTGACAGTTGTCAAATTTTGTTTTCTGAGAAAATTCAGAAAAGAACTCACTGTGAGGATGTTTTCAAAAAAAAAAAAAAAAAAAAGGCACAAAGAAATCAAAGCTGAAAAACAATTGCTACTTTTTTCCCCCCGAAGTAGTTTCCAGTTTCGTTGTGGAAAATTGATTCCGAAAAATAAAACTAAAGTTACCAAACAGAGCCTAAGAAACGAGAACGGAAGAGCCTTATTTTCTAGCATTTTCTCAGCAACCAAACGCAGCATTAGTGTAAACAACACCACTAATCCAGAAAATGAAGCGATGATCAATACCAGAAAGAGAGAGATTTGGCGTTGCGAACTTACAGGGAGGAGTCGAGGCGGGCGGAAAACGGTATCGTAATCTGAAATGAGTGAGTTCACGACGGCGAACGGTGGTGAAAAATGCTCTCTGGAGAAGCAGAAGGATGCTTTGGTTTGATTTTCAACGGATGCGCAGAGCACACAGAGAGAGAGAGAGAGATCAGGATATGTATGTATGCATAGTTTAGAGAGAGAGAGAGAGAGAGAGAGAGATACGGAAGGTAGCTCACCGGAGTTAAGTTTTAACCCAGGACTCGGATTTACACGTTTCGAGTTTTCCTGACGTGATGCTTAAATACCCCTCGCTCTTGAGGGGCCAAAAAAAGAAAAGTGCGTGTTTAGGGTGTTTTAGTTTAATAAATGGAAACGGATTTTGGCACTGCACTTTCTTATAATTACATACCAAAATTTATCTTTAAGGACTTAAAATTATTGTATTTTCGTGAAGAAAAATGTATGAGCTTTTTCTTGATAAAAATAGAGTATTATTTTTATTAGTTCTCGTTTTGCGACCAGGTAGTCTTTTTGATATGGAGGATTTGTTTTGACTATTTCAAAACCGACAAACGTAAGTGGCAGGGGTGAGCATTGTGTTGTTTCGTATCGTGTTTGATCACTTCATTTTAACAAATAAAAAAAAACAACAGTAGCCAAAATGTTATTGTTATCTTAGATATTAACAAATAATAACAAAAATCAACAGTAGCCAAAATCATGACATTAAAAATGTTTAACCCACAACTAGACATAAGTCTCAAAATCAATTACTATTTTACTTCTTTACAATTTTTACCTAAAATAACAAAATAGCATCAACAAGTGTGACACAGAGTCTCGGTATAAATCATAAACTATAAAATTAACACTAGAATAATAGGTTTACCGTCATGTCGTATTGATGTGTCATAACGATTAATAGGTTGACGTGAATAATTAAGCGGTTATCCATGCGATTTTCGAGTTATATAAGTGCAATCTGTATTTATTATTCTATTTAATTTTTGTTACGTTGCATCGTGTCAATTGTCATATTCGCATTCAATTTAAAAAGTAATTATCAAACTTTAACTTCTATTAGGTAAGTGCCCAAAATTCCACCCTTCACCCGGGGCAAAGGCAAACGACTATAGTCTCTATATATAGAGAAACAAGTATTGGTTTTCAAAATTAAAACGTACTCATGAAATATATAAGAGCATACTCATAAAATAGTTATAGTAGAAACTAGGGTACTTATTTTGGAATTGGATTCCTTTCCGTTCTTAATTTGAATTGGGTGGGACATTTAAAATTAGAATTGTGCATTGGTTTAGATTTGCTCAGTAAGAGTTTTTGGGCTTACAATAAGTACAGAAAAAGACACAAAAAAAGAAGAAGACACCTTAGTGCACATTTTACACCCTATACTGCATCCCGGAATTGAGTTCCATTCCCCCCCATGTAATAGATTAAGACTGACGAATGACCAAAAAAAAAAAAACTCCTAATAATGATACATTTATACATACTTTTACACACTTTTTAAATTTTTATATTACATACTAAGTTTTTTAGCATTTTTCATATTAATATAACATTTAAAATTTGAAAACTGTCCCAAATCTTGATCCGGAGATAATCCGAACCCACCCTAGGTAACTGTCCTACACATAGCCTATGTGTCACGTGACTTTATGAATGTCAAATGGTCTTAAATACCGGTCATTACGTAACGGTTTTTGGCCTCTCCGATGCCATTACACCTTGGTATATCGGCGAGAGAGAAAAATCGTATGCGTATCAGCCAATTTTTGTTACGTATCGGTCCGTATCCAAATCACAGATTGTTCACAAGGAATTTAAAATTAATGTTTTTTTTTTATCAAAAAATGATTTTTAAAAATTTACGACCTCTACACCCGATTCTCGTTACGTAACGTTCAATATTACCGAAACCATTACACTCAAACGTTGCCGCTACGTATCAATAAACTGTTATTTAAAAGCTTGATGTCAATATCCCTTCCCAAGGCATATATGAAACTGTTGTTATTTAGTGGAAATTACGTTTCCAAAAAAGCCCCCTCTCTTATGTTCCTGAGACTCAAAACGACGTAGTTTTGAGTGATTTTTTTGTTATCCCTTTTGGTGCCTAAAACGATGTCGTTTTAGGCGATTTTCAGGGGCTGGTTTCTAGCATCCCCGAATCCTATGAAATTCCATGGAAATCGTGGGGCTTTTGAGTAATGCGGTAGAGGCCAACTGTGGGTACACGGTACACTATTTTGTATGCGAACCGTTTTGAGCTATCACGCTAATAATTGGAGTCATTCAATTTATTTAAATTATTGTTGAACAGGATCTCGTAAAAAAATCAGCTCATTCAAATATCGGTGAATAAACTTATCGATTCATTCAATTTTCATCCATGAAAAATAGGCCAAAAAATCGATCATACTCTTCCAAATATTCAAATGAGTTGATTTTTTTTATGTTCATTGGTACGTGATCTCACAAAATAAAAGCCAGAGATGTATATTTGGGCCTCCTTTGGCAAAAAAACTTAAACCAGATTATTGGTTTTTTGGGATACAAAAAACCAGGGTGCTTTGGGTAAAAAACTTAATCCAAAAAACCAGAGTGCTTTGGGTAATAATCCAATAATCCAATAATCCAGATTATTTGTTTGTCTTTATTCAAATTTTTTTTGCGTTCGTTAGTTTTGCATCAAGATTTTGTGGTTTCTGGATTCCTCTCGACGAGACGAATACAAAATCTTGATGCAAAACTAACGAATGCAAAAAAAATTTGAATAAGGACAAACGAATAATCCAATAATCCATAATCTGGATTATTAGCCAAAGGAGGGAATAATCTGGATTATTAGCCAAACCGGTTTTTTGGATTATTTGAGAAAAAACCAAAAAACCAATAATTTGGTTTAAGTTTTTTTCCCAAAGTAGGCCTTGATTTACAGTCAGATTACCAAATAATGTACCCATAAATTAGTATTATTTTTCCTATGCGGATAACTATCACGGGGGAAACAAGGACATTGACATTTTCCTTTATTTTTTTACGAAGTGATGTATATTTGATTTACAGTCGGATTACCAAATAATGTACCCATAAATTATATTTTTTTCCCTATGCGGATAACTATCATGGGGCGACAAGGACATTGACATTTCTCATTCTTTTCTTACCAAGTCTCTCCCTCGTAATCAAAGATTGTCGCAGTGGTTAATCGACTTGTTTTTTGGAGCTTACTGTCTCGAATTCACAGTATTGATTTCCATCGGCAACGATTTATCCTGGAGATCACCTCACCTGACGTAAACGCATAAAAACAAGTATGATTTATCGGGACATTCTTCATTACAAAAAAAAAAATATCTTTCTCTCTCTATACACCATTTTCCTCGTCCACCCACTCCCCGTACGGAATCCTTCCACGTGTAACCCATCTCTCAAGTCTCAACAGACGACCAAGCTTTAAATGGGTCCCACTTTCCAATCACCCAATGGAGACCCCACACGTCACCTTCAACAGAGAGCGGCGCGGATAAACCCTTTTGTTTGGGTTTCTTGGTCTTCGCACGTGCCGATCACGTGACAAATCCAAATCCAAATTCAAGGATTGGAGCTTGGCGTGGACCCGACTTTATCCATTCGCCGCATTTCACGGCACCTTCTGGAGAGACAGAGGGAGTTGGCGTGTGGAGTGATCAAAGCGGTTGGAATTGAATGGGCAAAGGCAAGAAGCTTCTGGACCCCACTTACGGAATGTTCTTTCTACTCATTATATTTTCAATTCACATACTAGTAATATTTTCTTAAAAAAATGACTTGATTACATTATCTTTGAAAAAGTGCAATAACATAAATACGGCTTTTTGGATTCTTAGGCCTTGTTCTCCAATAGATTTTAGGTAGATTTTAGGTAGATTTTATGAAAATCTCATAAAATGAGCATTTTATGGAGATGTGATAAAATGGAGTTGTTTTCCCAACTGATAAAATGTAGTAGTTTTCCTATAGATTTTAGGAGGATTTTATGAAAATCTCATAAAATGACTTCTACATTTTATGTGTTGAGATTGGAGTATCATAAAATGTGAGATTTTATGTACCTAAAATCTATTGTAGAATAGTATTAAATTTCTATTCTACACGTTATTATCCAGCAGTTTTAGATAATCAAAAATTTAAAAATTATTTGCTACCAAACACTCTTTATTCTTTAACACTCATCTTTTGTTCACTTGCACTCTTTTTTTTTAAAATAATTTTATTCATCTATAATGGTAAGTTAATCCTTGATGTGTGAAGAAACATTTATCATGATTTAAAACTTAATTATAAATTTTATATAAATAAATACCAAAAAAAAAAACAAGTGAATAAAAGAGTGACTAAATAAATTTCTATTTTTTGCTTTTATATGTTCAATCCTTTTGTTTCTTGTGTTATTTTTTTTTTTTGAACCATAAACTTATAGATATATATTTAAGCCAGTACATTACAAAGTCGACGTCCTACAAGATTGTGAGTAGTCCTCACCTCTTGATGTGAGACCTTAATAACACTTACATAATCAAAAGAAAAAAGTAATGTCCAGAATATGAAGAACAACATTCCTAACAGATACATTAGCATCGTCTACCTTACACAGAGCTTGAACATAATTAGATGACGAGGAGATGGGGACGGATGAGAACGTGATCGCATGTTTTTAGCACATCAATCCATGTCCTCCATCGGAGACAAAAATAAAAAATAAAAAAATTTACTGTTTTGTTACAAATTTTTTATAAGTAGTACAAAACATTGTATATGGACTTTCATGCAATGCATGCATATGTAATTTATAGTATTGCTTTGTTTTATGAATAGGTATATACATGAACGAATTTTGCAAAGCACATGGACTTCTAGATCGAAGAATAATATTTGAAAATATTTGCATTTGCTAGTTTTGACAAAAAATAATCCAATCCACAAAAATTTGGATTATTGTTGTCTTTAGTGAACTTTTATAAAACATTTATCATCATTTTTTTTATTTTTTAGATTCCTCCCATCGAGACAAATCAATAATTCACAAAAATCGACACAAAACTAATAAATGTGATTTTTTTTATAAAAGACAAAAAAAATAAACCATATTAATTATTTTCCTAATTGTCCATAAGTTGTACCATTGTCAAATCGTATAGTGGTGAGTCACCTGTTACTCCATGATTTTAGTTCAACAGTGAAAAAAACATATAGAATATTTTTATGGTACAAAACTCTTTTTCATTGAAGTTTTTTATAGCTAAAAATTTATTGTGCATAGATTATTTTATTTTTGTTGAGCTATACTGTCTAATTACTAACAAATTTGATTGCATTTTATTCATTTAGATTTCGTACTAGTGATGTAACAACCTGGAATTTCGACCGACTTTTTTCGGATAAAATTATTTTATCAAAAATCTGATAATGTGTATTTGAAGTTTTTTAGACAACTATCTATTTTAACATGTCCTAATGCTTTCTTATATTATTATTATAGACGTATTTGCATATATGGATGTATATACATAACTCTATTTTGTTAACTATATTGCCCAACTACACTTGTATACCAACCAAACTCAAACCCCATGCACATTAATTCACACTTCAATCACCCTCACACCCATCTCTCCATGTCTAACCATATTTGGCCTACCTTTTCCCCCAACCAATGTAAATAAAAAAACCCTCCTCAAAGGCCTTCCTTTAACCCCTAGACAATTGCCACCCTCCCACACCTCAACATCCTATGGGATTTTACATAACCCTTAACCTCCTATATTATCATTTATCCTTCCCACTTTTGGCAGAGAAAGAGAGATAGATTCTGGAAAAGAAGGAGAAGAAGAGAAAAAGAGGAGAGATAGATCACCACCACCATTTCCATTTTCGTCCATTATCACGTACCCCTTTTTACAACCGATTTTCTCAGAGTTCCAATTGTTTTTAGTATTCGACTTCTGAATGAAAGTTGTAGAGGACGTCGAGTGATTCGATTTTGATATAAGAATCACCCAAAAAGGTTTAGAAATGACCCCAATATCTTTGCTTGAATTTCTGTTGGAATATATTGTTTCTATTTTCAGGCAGCTCTCTGCCCCTCTGTAAATCTTCATTTTTCTCCTTGTTCCAATCGTTTTTAAGTTTACATTCCTTCACCAACTTTGTAGAGGGTTTGAAGCTCTTGTATTTCGATACAAGAATCAACCGGATCGGTTAAGTTTTGAGTAATTTATAGCCATCCAAAGTTCAGCAAAATTCTCGGATTCCTTTTCCAGGCAGTTCAGCGACCCGATATAAATCACCATTTTTCTCGTAGCTAGAGTGGGCTTTAAGCCTATACCCCTTCATCGAAGCTGTAGAGCATTCTGAGCACTTCATTTTAGACACAAGAATCGTCCGAAACGGGCGAGTTTTGCGTGGGATATCAGTACCCAAAGTTTCTATTCGAAACGGTAACTCTCGCTGTCAAATTCTTCCAACACAGTGCTTTTTGTCCGGATCAAAGGTAGAAACCACCTACTCCTTAACCCTAAATATATTGAGTATACTTCGAATTTATATTAGGGCTTGCAATGAGCCCAAATGAAACGAAACCTTACGGATGCAATCTACTACATTACGGTCGGAAGTCATGATAATGAACCGAAAATTTTGTTATGTCCAGGAAGTTATGATGTGCATGATAGGAAAGTTTAGCAGTGAACACGTTGCCTTAAAGTTGGTAGATTTTGAACACATGTATGCTTAATCTGTTAGCTAATGTAATGTTAATTTCATTAGCATGTTTAACTTGAACATGGGGTTATTAGTTAGGTAGGAAATTTATCTTATAGACTTCATCTATTAACTTGTTAAGTAATTTTATAAACCGATATCAAAATCTAGTTCGAAACTTGGCTAATTACTTTTATGTACTTCATAGCCCAATAAGTATAAATGTAGGATTTGTGATTTTATTAAGTACACTAACCATTTTTATTTATGTATGTTATATTAAAGAAAAGAAAAGAAAAAAAGAAAACTCATTTATTTAATTTTTACATACTAGATTGATAAAGTATGTGCTGGAAAGTTTTCTAGTAAGAACCTAAGACTTGTAATTGTATACTCTACTGGTAGATAAAGAAAGGGTATAGACCAAAATACTTTTAAACCTCTTTTTCCTCAAATTCCGATTACTTATGAATTATGGTTCTACAGGTAAACGTCTGGTGAGTCATATGGACATTGTGGATTATTTTGTGAACGTGTGCACCCTCGAATATTGTTATCGCTTTGCGTTGCTTGTTGTGTCACATTTCCATAAAATTATTGAATTGTTAGATTGGACAAATAGGTTCTGAGGTTGGTAATTACGTAGTCGATCACATAGACATTTCTAAGTTAAAGGAAACCGGAAAGTAAAGCGAATGTGTGGTCAGCGGAGCCAAAGCCTGGTCAGCCGAAAGGTCCCAATTATCGGGTCAGCGGAACCAGAGCCTCGCAAGTCGAAAAGTCCACCAGGAATTGAGTGTGGTCAGCGGAGCCAAAGCCTGGTCAGCCGAAAGGTCTCAATTCTCGGGTCAGCGGAACCAGAGCCTCACCAGCCGAAAATTCCATCAAGAATTAAGTCGTGGTCAGCGGAGCCAAAGCCTGGTCAACCGAAAGGTCCCAATTATCGGGTCAACGGAACCAGAGCCTCACCAGCCGAAAAGTCCACTAGGAATTGTGTATATCAGTTTTGAATTGGAAAGACGTTCCTAAGGTTTATAATCTATGAGAACACTTAAGTTAGAAAGAAGATAAAGAAACCAGATGCTTGTTACTTATTTATGCACACCTTGATATGAACTATTGATGATTTGTAATGTAAGGGTTAGTGGGTAGGAGTTAGCTACTGAGTGTCAAAACTCATGGTGCTATGTGTCCTGGCGTTTCATGCCAGGTACCAAAGAAGGAAGAGGAGGACATTGCAACGAGTATCAAGACCCTACAGCCAATCAAGGAACTTATGGGGAGTGGGACCTCAACCTAGAACTGTAGAAGGCTCTGTAATCGCCTTACTTTTGTGTTGGACAAATGTAATTTTACTTTCCGACAAGTACTGTTTCTTATTGTATCAGACTAAAGTACTTTTCTATTTATGTTATTCCGCTGCTTATTAAGAAAAGCCTATTATTAAATGAATCTTTTTAGATCTCTTGTTTTAATTAACGTGTCCGAAAATCGAGGCGTTACAAGTGATCTAGTGCCAACATTACTAAAAAAAAATCAAGTTAAATATAGGGAAATAAATGTTTTTAACACATTCCCTAAACCTAGGGGGTTCACTTGAATCCCTCAATTAATGGTAGAGTCGCCCATGCTCGTCTCTAGTACTAGGTTTTTTTTTTTTTTTTTGTTGACATCTCTGGTACTAGTTATGTAACGACCCGATGTTTCGCCCTTTATTTTTTCCTGGATAAAATATTTTAATGCGTAGTATTTTTTATATCACTTTCGTGATTAATATTATTTTAATTACATTTAGACCCTAGACTACCATAATCTTACAATTAGGACTCGATTATCAAATTTCCTTTCATATCAAACTCTATCCTTACTACATTACTCATTTTGTGATTTTACACACACACAAGCCATTTCACATGAGGACTCCCTTAAACTCTACGGTGCGGGACTTTCATTTCCGGGTAGAATTTCGATTGTCCGACAATTTTACTGAAAACTGCTCAGATCAAGCCCTTCCGCGTAAATTTTTTATTTTTTTTTAGGAAAATCCTCGCTTTAGACCTTAATAACACATTTTAAACACATCTAACGCTTCGGATAGTCGAAATTCGATCCGGAAACGAAAATCTTGCACCGTAGAGTTTAAGGGAGCCCTCATGTGAAACAAACCGTTAGATGTGTATAAATGTGTTTTTAACGTCTAACGCGAGGATTCGTTAAAAAACTACCCGAAAGGGCTTAATCTGAGTAGTTTTCGATAAAACTGTTTATTACTACCATACATATATAGGCGTTTAGACACACACATACAAACACACTACTCATATATACATATACATGCCTAACCACCATCCCCTCTCTCGCTCTCTTCACCTGTTAGAATTATGCTCCAAAAACCAATTATTATTTATTTTCAATAAATTGTTTGACATTTTATTTTGCATTCTTGTAAATTATTATTTTGGGTAATGTTATTGTTAATGTCACATAAGATGTGAACATAAGGCCCCTTGGGTAACATTGTAGAAAGAGCATGCTAATGGTTAATGAACCAGAGGCAGGGAGTTATGTTTTTTCAGTGTCTTGTAGACCCAATAACTATGGGTGTTGATTGGGCCTCACACCTATTATGGCCTACACTTGTTATGTTGTTATACAATAGGATGATTTACTCCATCATTGAGGTAGTGACCTTAAACAAACAAGTGGATGATATGTAACAAGTACATTCATTGAAATGATCAGTTTAAGAACACCTATGGAAGGAACACTGTTAGATTGGAAAAGATAGTTCTACTACAAGTCACTTATTTTCCTTTGACCTGAGAGGCTTGTGTAAATTAATTATTTATTCATTTAACTTTGACATTGTCAGACGGTGATACTGAATTAAAGGCTATATACGGACATGTTAGGCTATGTGGGTGATAGTTAATTTATATAAGTACTTAACAAGGAATCCACCATTCTCAAAGTGAGAAAGTATATTCAAGCAATTTTCACATTAATGTTGGACCAGGAAAAACCGGCCGATGTGTTTTAGTAAAATGTTTTTACTAATTTATATGTATAAATACTATTCTACAAAACGAATTTTTGAATTGTCTTTTGGGGGTCCAACTAGAAATTGAAAATTAAGAATGTCGTGCATAAGCGAGGGTTTTGACGGTGTGAATTTATCCATGCCTATTAGCTTATGGGAATATAAGTTGGTGGAAGGAAATTGGTAGACAATTGTAGGAAAGGGCCTCACTTGTAATTCTCTATTTGTCAAGGACTCAATTGCAATGTATTGATGGACATTATTGTGATTGGTGGAAGCTATATAATTATCTCTTTAGGTGATAATTAAAAAGAATACATAGGATAAGTGTTATCCTGATACAAATAAAAGAGAAGTCTTTTTATTTGTTTCCCACAACTGAAAGATAGAGATCCCTAAGGATCTCACCTAATTGCAAACTCTATCTATGCGAGTCTATTTATGAGACGTTAGACACAAAAGATTGGCCATCAGAATTTTGAGTGTCTCACAAAAGTAAAACACATAGAGAAAAGAGAGTTGCAAGGGTGAATCACTGAGGAGGTGAGACGCCTGGATCGCTAAGTGAGGAATCGAAGGCAACCAGACAAAAGGTGAAATACTCGGAAAAAGGTATTTATGATTATGTATTCGAGTGGTGTTATTTTGTTCATCAAGAGTTTTGATAAACAAGAAAAAAATTCCGCAATCCAACATCACCAACCCACACTCCACCACCAACCAATACAATCCCCAAACTCTAGCTCAAACCATCAATCTCTCCCTCCCATCACCCCCAGTACATGTGTAATACCCCAGGTTTGGGGGTAGATGGTGTTTATTCTCACATTGGTTGTTTACATGAGTGGTCTTGGGTATATAACAAACCATGTGGGCTACTACTAGTACCTTGGGCTTAAGCATTTTGGGCCATGTGGTGTGGCTGTGGATAAAATCAGGGTACTGGGCAAGTGGTCTACATGGGGCGTTACAAATAGTATCAAAGCCAGGTCCTCCCCCACCCCACCTCCTCTTACTCGTACACTCCTCCCTACCTATATGTACCCTCAATCCGGCCCAAACCTCTCCCACACTTTCGCACGACTCTATTTTCATAGAAAATATAAGGGGGGTGGGAGAGAGAGAGACAGCTCAAGGTGTGGCTATGGAGAACACACACACACACACACACACACAGAGAAGTGTGATCACACCACCACACACTACCATCTTCAAATTCGGGATACACATCACCTAAGGGAGTTCTAGGCATCCATAATCCACCAACAATTGCAACCAAGACCAAACGGAGAGCCGCCTCCACTCCATTTCACCAAAACCCGAGATTTCTCCAAATCTTTCCAATTCAAGGTAGAAACCTCTTGTCCATTAATTCCCAGTATAAATATGTGTTAGAGTAGCATAATGGTCTTTGTAATATTTTAAAGATTAATAAAAAAATTTTGCCTTTAAAAAAAAAAGAGTAGCATAATGGTAATTTATGGGTTAAGGGTTAAACCCCCATACGAAGGGCTTCACGAAACCTGAGCAAAAATTGCATAACACTCTGTTCCGCGGCAAGAGCCGTCTGGACGGGTCCCACTTCCATCCGCACGGTCGTGGTGGTAGCTCCCTCCCAGAATTGTTTAAATTCAGAAATTACACGTTGCACCATGAACTTCCTAATTTCAACATTTTTTACCATAATCTCCTGTAATGAATTCGATTGTTTTGAACTCTCGCGGATTCGACCCTAGACTTGTGTTTAATTTATTAAATTGCTAAATGCGATATTGAGATTTTATTGAGTATTGGTATTTATTTAAGTGTTGAATAATGTGTTCGAACATTAAGAATTATATTTAATGAAAGAAAATGGAGTTTTATGTGAGTAAGTTATTAAATGATAAACATTTAGAAAACCATGAAATTATTATGTAAGTTAGCATGTGTATAAATATGTTAGCTGAATAAAATTACCAAAATGACCTTTTACCTTGCAAAATGACCATTTCACCCCTTAGTGATTTACGATGTTTAAAATAAACCTTTATTTAATAAATCATCAAAACCACTTTATAATGATAAGATTTTAACCAGGTATGAAAGGTGGGTAGTAGTTAGCTATTGAGTGATTATTCGCTCAATGTGCTATTGTTGGCTCTAACATATCACGCCAGGTATGGAAGGTGAAGGAAAGGAGCCGCGATATCATAAAGAAGGACTCGCTATCAACCAGACGTCAAGAAGAAGATCGAATCTGAATTCAAACCACTAGAATGTTTTATTCCTTAGTTTTATATATGGTTTGGTTTACTGTAATTATAACTTTGCTACTAAGTATTTCTAATGATGTAATCAAATTTAGTAATTTAGATGTTGATTTTATTAATTTCGCTGCATTCAAAGGTAATCATTTTGTCCAAACATAGAAGTACCTTTTTATAATAAATGGTTTAAATAATTTTTTAAAATCGAGATGTCACAAGTTAAGTTATCATTCACAAGTTAAGTTATTAAATGGGACCAAAAAATGAAAAGATATCGTGATAAGGCAGTTTTTTTTTTTTTTTTTCTTTTCGATATAGAATTGAAGGGACAATTTCGTATCTTTTCCGAATGTGTTCAGCACAGTAGCATAATCTTTGTGGAGGCTTAATTTTTGATACTCACACAAAAATAATAATTTTAGTAAAGTTGAACTTGGCCTTATATGCTCCACAAAGGACAGTATGATCTCTCATGCCACATGAAACGGGACTAATCACAATCTCATTTGACGATTTTATTTTTTGTTAATTGGTCTCAATCATTTGTTCACTATTCGCGCAAACAATTAGTTCAACAGTACATACGTACAAGCTTGGCCGAATTATAGTTGTTAGAAGATAAATAATTTGTATACAAATTTGGCTGTCCATACCTCTCGTGTAAAAAATGCTTCTTTTAGATGCATGCCAATGGCAGATCACCTTCATTTTAATTTTGTTTATCAATTTGTAAATGAAAGATAAATACGTCATCATGTCACATTAAATGAGACTAATCACGATCTCATTTGACGATTTTATTTTTTACTATTATTTATTACAGACTTTGACCGAAATATATTTCCTAGAATAGAAGTAAATTGTAAAAATTTAACCATCTATATCTCTCGTGTTCAAAATGCTTCGTTTAGGGTCTGAGATCACATGTTCCGAAAATTGGTGTTCCTCTGTGCCCAATTGTTTTGGGTCATTGGATTGTATGTATTTTGTTTATTGTTATAAAATTTTCATGTGATCCAATGGCCGGAAATACATTGGAATAAAGGAATAGAAGATTTTTGGAACAGGGGATTTGATTCCTTAGTTTAGATGCATGCCAATGGCAGATCAACTTCATCTTTTATCATTTTCTGAATGAAAAATAAATACGCCAAGACTTCTTAAATAAACGGTTTGAATCGTCCGCTTAGATCGAGTGTGGTGGGTCTCATTTCCCCATACGGTCGCAAAAGTTGTGATGAAGAATTGTACTCCCTTCGTACTTAATTTTTGTCCCTTGTTATATTTCAACCGGATAAAAAAGAAGTTATTTAAATCGGTAATGAATTTTATGCTCACTATGGATTTTGTTGATAGATCTAAATTAGTTCTATAAAACAATGTTTTCAAAATCACGTAAAACAATATACTCTATAAATTACGATATATAATCAATTGAAAAGTGGCACGAATTCCCAAAAGAGGCTAATAAATTGGGACAAAGGGAGTACATTATTTGTACTATTGGATTGGAATCACACACAAGAATGGTGATATAGATGTCTAGAGGACTTCAGGATTTGCACCATCTCAAGGTCTCAAGTTTGATTCTCCTCAGGGACAAAGTCAGGATTTTTGTATTGTTGGCGCTATTTATGTAGTAGTGGGGGGAGTTATATAAATGGATAACAGAGGCGACTCCAGGATTTCGGAAGTGGGGGGTCATTATAACCATCAAATACCTTTACCAACCATAAATCAAAGAAAATATCACATTAATGACAACTAAAAATTTTGTTCCAACAAAAATCACATTTAAAGCTCAACCTAATGAACAAAAGATATCATCAAAAAGCATAAAATAGTTTTCTCTGTTTACAGTTTTCACTACATACCAAAAAAAATAAAAATTACATAAGCTTCTACGATTGCATTCGATGTGGTCTCGTCATACTATCAAATAATCCCTCCATCCTAAATTTGTTGCTTCTGCTTCACGTTTTGAACCATTCAAACAATTATCTATATTTTATAATCTATAAATTTTCTATGATTTTAAAATATGTGTTTGATAAAATTAATTGAGATCCATCAAACAAGATCCATATTAGATATATAAATCATTAAAAATCTGGCGATATGAACAATTTTTTGAGTAACTAGGAGCAACAATTTGGAATGGTAGGAGTACTTTCTTACCAAGACAGATCAATCTCTCCATATCAAAAGAACAAAATGAGTAACTAGGATTCAAACAAGTCACACAAAGAGGGAGGATGAAAGTTGGGGAATTATCCAGTGGTGTCAACCCTAAATTTATGGGAGTTCATTTATGAATATCCTTAAAAAAATTAATATACTAATAGTATTTTTTTTTTCGCCGTGGGGTCGGCTAGCATCCCTAACTCCTATGTGGAGTCGCCCCTGATTGATAATATATATATTTATATATATATATATATATATATGCAAATTTTCTAGTAAGGACCTCCCGTAAATAAGAAAAAATGTAATTTTTTCACATTAAAAATTGTTTTTGGGAAATCCGAACCGTCCAATATGTTCAAAAGGTGTTTTCAAGAGTCCTCGTGAAAAGTCTTCAAAAAAAAAAATACCGGGAAGGGCTTGATCCAAGCAGCTTTTCGCAAAAACTGTATATTTACAATTTTTGCGAAAAGCTGATTGGATCAAGCCATTCCCGGTATTTTTTTTGAAGATTTCCCGCGTGGACCCTTGAAAACACCTTCTGAGCACATTGGATATTTACAGTTTTTGCGAAAAACTGCTTGGATCAAGCCCTTCCCGGTATTTTTTTTTGAAGATTTCCCGTGTGGACCCTTGAAAACACCTTCTGAACACATTGGACGGTTCGGATCGTAAAAAAAATACTCGGATCACGGAGATCCGGAAGTCCAGAGTCCGGATAGGAAGTGGAACCACACACACACACACATATATATATATATATATATTAGAGTTTTTTCAAATTGTAGCAGGGGCGACAGCCTCTACTAGCTACCCCTGGTTCCATTATTGACTCTCCTTATTAGCAATTTTTGGGCCAGCTCACTCTCACATATGCGTGTGAAAGGACTATGGCATTGGCATTGCCGCATTGGTATTAGTTTAAGGCGGACACAAATTGACCCGGAACAGTCTGTATATCGTATTATAAAAAAAATAAAAATTGCATCCAGGGTTTAGGTCACGGCTCACGCCTTAATTAAGTGGGTCCCCGCAAACGTTAACTAATGGAATGCATCATTGATATCTGTAAACATCAATATCAGCTATGGTTTTGCCGTTTTGGCCGGTAATTTGGATCTAAATTGGTGACCAGCATAAAAGAGAAAAATCAACGAGTACTTCTCTATCAAGCCAACCAAATTATTTGGAACAAAACTACTAGAATGGTCAACTCTCACTCGGAGTGCTATTCCCGTTTGCTAAAAGAAAATCCCCAACTCAAATTTGCTAAAAATATCAAGGTCGGGGATGGAGCCGGGGTGCTAACAGGGACGGTCGCCCCTGTAAAAAAAAAAAATAGTATTATATACAAAAAAAATTCAAAAATTTTCCTATAAATTATATAGGTTCGCCCCTGCGTAATAAAATTCCTGATTGTGTCCCTGATCAAGTCGATTTTAACAAATTACTTTTAGAAAAATGAGTATGTGAGGAAAAAATTAAATTTTAGCAACTTTACTTTTTTGCACTTTTATTGAAAATTGACTTCTACATTTTGGGCTAAAACCGGAAAACTCGGCAGCTAGGTATGTATGAATTGTAAATTTGTAATAGTCTTTTATGAGGAAACGGGAAACTGGCTTTTCAGAATAATGCCACTACTATTCTAGATAAAGCTTTTTCCATATATTATTTGAACACACTTCAACGAATTCTGGTTTAATCCAAAAATATATAACGTAAAATTAATTACTAAGATCTAGAAAATAGTTACATCCCAAGCAATATATTTTAACGAGTCGTAAGCCATTAGAACTCTCAAACAATATATTTTTTAATTGCGGGTATGAAATAAACTACTCCAAGAGTAGTCCAAATAATATTTGACAACAAGAAATGTGTATTTTCTACAGATAAATCAGGGCATATGAAATGCATCTTGTTTGACGAAGAAACAACCGTCCAATTCCGAAAAAGGAATATGCTTTGTTTTTTTTGTGAGTAAGAATAAACTTATTTGATAAGACGTTTTATAGATATGCCACAAAACATCTTATCTCTTCCTATAAAACATTTTATCAGAATATGCTTTATTCTTTTTTCTTATTTGATAAGATGTTTTACAGATATGCTACAAAATAAATGTGGCATTTAGACATTTGTAGAATAGGATAATGTTAGCGACTAATTTATTGAAAGTCATTTTGACGAATATGTTTGCAAAACTTCCCCATTGTTGGCTGGATTACTAATTTTTGGTTATTTATATTTTTGGCTATTCTCTATAATTGTCGTGCATGTGCATCTAAAAAGAATCCCATTGCACATTTTCGTGGGACTGAATCAGGGGGTGTTCCACTAACAAAAAACTGTTTTTTCCAAACACCGAGACATGTCATTCTCTCACAACACATCACAAAAAAAACTGTGAAAAACCAATTTTTTTTAAAAACTGGGTTAGTGGAACACCCCCAGGAAGCTTAGGTATCACCGGTGTTTTGCGGAAGCAGGGGTGCTGGAGATCACCTTGCAGATCACATCTGAGTCGTCCAAAAGTGTTTTGGGCGACCCAGATTTTTCCATGAAAGAGTTAACTTGAGTGCCAAAAAGTTACTGTATTTTAAGACCCATTAAAGGGAAGTGATTTCCACACCCCACAAATTGTTATTCACACTCCCCCTTTGTCTTTTTGCGAAATTTTCATGTGTAAAAATTTCACTAAAGACAAAAAGGGAGTGTGGATAACAATTTAGAGGGTGTGAATATCAATTAAACCCATTAAATAGCTGTAAATATATATATATATAGAGGAACTCTCCTGTCCGGGACCCTTGGGTCCGGATCTCATGGTTCCGGATCAAATTTTCCATATATTATTGAACCGTCAACAATGTGTTCAAAAGGTGTTTTCCAAGGCCCAAGCTGGAAATCTTCAAAAAAAAATACCGGGAAGGGCTTGATCCACGCAATTTTTCGTAAATATGCGAGTTTTGCAAAGCTGCGTGGATCAAGCCAAGAAATGTGTATTTTTTTGAAGATTTCAGCGTGGGCCTTGGAAAACATCTTTGAACACATTGAACGGCTCCAATTCCGAAAAAAATATCGGGAAGGGCTTCAAAATGCTTCAATCCGGGATTTCGGGATCCTTGAAAGAGAGTGTGTATATATATATATATATAGATATATATATATATATGAGTCCGGTTCTAGTCCGGGAGTCCGATCCGGGACTCCACTTCCCGATTTTTTTTTTGACGATCCGATCCGTCAATGTTTTGAAGGTGTTTTCCAAGGTCCACGGAAAATCTTCAAAAAAAAATACGGGAAGTTGGGCTTGATTATTTATATTTTTGGCAAAAACTTTATATTTGATTTTGCATCTAAAAAAACTACTTGGATCAAGCCCTTCCGTGGGACTGAATTTTTTTTGAAGATTTCAGCGTGGACCTTGGAAAACACCTTTGAACACATTGGACACTTTGATTTCCCCAAAACAATTTGTAAAAGCATCAAAACACCGAAAAGGCCTCAATCCGGGAAATCCGGGATCCTTGACAGGATCGCCGGTGTATATATATATATATATTTTGGGTGGTGGAAGTATAAGAAATTTATTGAGAAAAAATATTACTCCAGCCTACCGAGTTTAACTAATGCAACTGAAAAAGACGTAATACATAAAAGAAAGAAAAATTACATAATAAAAAATCAAATGAATGATACATCCAATGACAAATTGATCCGGTAGCTATAAAGAGTAGAACCTAAAATTTTTGAACAATAAAAATGAAGGGTTTATCTATTGAACGAATCACTTCGTGGTCCATCAACATTGATCGTATTTGTGTAGCAAACCAAGACTTGGCCAAATTTCAGCCACTCTCTTGGGCAACTTTGAGTAAATGGCAACTCATTAATAAGTTAGCCCCAAGAGTTATGACTAATAAGTTAGCTCAAAAGAGTTACTCCGGTCAGTTGGTCGGTTTGTTCTTCACTAAATTATTTAAAGTAACTAGGGGCTATGATGCAAGAAATTAATTTCTTGGGAATCCCTAAGTCATGGTATGGATGACCTGCTTTTGACTGAACCAATGAGGAGAATAGTCAAGGTATGCGTAAGTTTGTCCGAAAACCTGACTGTCGATCCAAAAAAAAAAAAATCCAAGGAGAATTTTCCAAAAGCGCTAAAAGTGATAAAAAATAATCGATGTAAAAGAAAATAACCTATCTCGAAATCTGCATTGAGCTCTTTTAGCGGATGCGGAGAACCTCCAATTAATAGGTTTACAACTGAAACGTGAAGTGTTGTATCTTATCTGATTGCGAATTTAATGAAATCCATAGATGCATGTGCAGGAGTAAATAGAGATAACTGGAAAAGGGTGTGTAGCCAGTGGGACTGCACTTGGTGGACTTTATGTCCAAAATCTCACAGGAGTGTTTTGGCCCGTCCCTATCCAAGTTTGTTTGTCATCCTCTTTCGATTCTAGATCCGGCTGGCAATGGTTTAGAATTTTTTATTATAATTGGATGTCTGGCTAACTTGCGCGCACTTCGATTAATTCCAGAGTCTTAGAGGTAATGACCGGACATAACCTATTTAATGGCAAGAAAAATCGAACTTGAGACCTTGGGTGAGAGCAAACCTCTAAATCCCGAGACAAATCACTTTGTCAACCTCTTGGGGTTAGCAATGTTTTAGGAAACTTACAAATAAGTATTTTATATTTTTAGATTTAGAAGAAAAATTTAGCATTGATTTTTTTTTTTTTTTGGGGTTGTTTTGGGCGTATGCTATGTTGAAAAAGAATGTGAATTTGGTAGTAGACTCAAGATTTGTACCTAATGAGTGGTGAGTGTCAGAACCACGTGTATTTTTACCGTAATAAAATACAAAAAATCTACGTGTACGCAAGAATTGCGTACGGATTAGATGAAGAGACTAGATTGTGGGGCCCCAAAAAAATTAAAAAATTACCATAAATTTTAAAATATTATTTTAGGGGCACAACCAAAAAAATGATTCAATTGGATATCTAAGTATTTTTTTTTTTGTTTTTTCATCCAATCATTGTTTGCATTGTGAATCTAAAAACCGATATCAAAATAAACTTGCCCCTAAAATAATATTTTAAAATTTGGTATTTTTTTAGATTTTTTTGGGGCACTGCAGGGCCCATGCAAGGTGTGTGTGCGTACGTAATCAGACGCAAAACTGCGTACACATAGCCTAATTAAAAAGTTCAATAAAATATGTACATTCCATAAGTAGATATTACTACTATTAGATGAAGAGACTAGATTGTGTGTATTAAATAGTTTTCCTGTAATATAATACGCACAACCAAAAAATGATTGCATGTATGTAGTAATTCTAAGTTTTTTTTTTTGTTTTTTCATCCAAGTGACTTGCATTGGCCAATCCTAAAGAACTTTCAAAATTTGAATAAGGACAAACGAATAATATCAGTAATTTGGACAAGGACAAACAAAAACGAAATTTGAATAAGGACAAACGAATAATCCAATAATTCGGATTATTGGATTATTACCCAAAGGAGTCCGTCTTAGGTGTTGACACGGATAATATCAGTCCAAGGCCAATCAATTAATCTGCCAACAATAAGATAAATTGCGATTTTTTTTTGTTTTGTTTAACACCCGATACAACTCCGAAATAGTAGTATGATTTTGATACTCGGATGCTGAAAAATCAAGCTTATTATTTAGAAGTCAAAGTACATAAGTTTTTTTCAATTTAGACCCTGTATTTTCATGTATTACAGTAAGGCCATTGAATTTAGTTTTGGTCCACTAATTTGGAACTTATTTACCGATAAATAGTGAAGGACTAAAGAATTAGGATATAAAAAATTTAATGAGGAAAAATTTAGTAGTGGCAGGCTTATATAAGTTAGGGGTAAAATAATACTTCTAACACAGACACAGTAATTGCTTTTTTTTTTCAAAATTATTGTGGTGGCGGCCGACACCAAGCGTTCCCCCTATTTGATGCATTTTAAAGATAAATCGTTTTTGGGTACTTTTAACGAGGATAGTGAGATCTTGGTGTACATCTAGCTAACGCCCTAGATTTGTGAACTGGCATAAATGTGAATTTTTTCAACTAGAATTGATACAATTTTCAAACATCCTAAACCTAGAATATCCGAAGAAGACAGATGATCCGTTGCCCAACTTGGACATGGACGTGCCCAAAACGCACATGGAAAATAGCAGAGGTTTGTATGAGATTTTAGCTATAAAGTCCACCTACACGCAGGCCTACTCCCACACTTTTTCAGTTTTATATGGGACCTGGGGTTGCTGTTGTGCAGCCCCGTGCACATCCGGACCCTCCGTTGCTCGGATGGACGGTCTAGATTTCACCTCGACGCCTTTGCATCTGAACTGTTCGTTGTCATGCATGCAAGATGAAATCTGGGAACAAGCTGTACAACAGCATCCCCATGTCCTTTTATCTGATGCATCTAGTCCATGAATTATCGATTGGACCATCAAGGTTGCCTATATGAGCTCTTTCCAGGGCTCACTTTGATGATCCAAATCGTTCATATCTTAGAGTTCGTCGAGAACACTTGTCACACCAAAATTATATTGATCTGATACGTGTTGATACAATGCATTTGTGTAGAGATAAATGGGTTCTGATTCGGTGTTGTAGTCTTATTATTATGTTACAAGACAAATATGTTCCGAAATAAATATTAAACGATATCCGATCAACATGACTTATAATGCGGTTGATATCTCGAAGTGTTCTAAAATGTGTCTAGTTTGAATCATTAAAATGGGTCTAAAAAGAGTCCACAAATAAACAAACTGGACGGTCGAGTCCATCTTTTGACCGGAGAGGAGCTCATGCCTATCATTCATTGATCCTATTATTTTCACAATCAGACAAGTTAGGACTTAAATGATTTGGTTATCAACCTATCAATGAAGGAGTGGTTATTTACTCAAAATTGCCCAAGAGAGTGGCTGAAAGTTGGCCAAGTCTTTGCCACACAAATCAGTGGTGATGGAGTAAATTTTACGGTTGGTTATACTCGTCGGTAACTACTACTCCTACCAAACAATTATTGTGGGGGCGGCCGTCACCAAGCGTTCTCCCTATTTGATGCACTTTAAAGATAAATCGTTTTTGGTACTTTTAACGAGGATAGTCAGATCTTGGAGTACATCTAGCTAACGCCCTAGATTTGTGAACTGGCATAAATGTGAATTTTTTCAACTAGAATTGATACAATTTTCAAACATCCTAAACCAGATCTAATATCCGAAGAAGACAGATGATCCGTTGCCCAACTTGGACATGGACGTGCCCAAAACGCACATGGAAAATAGCAGAGGTTTGTATGAGATTTTAGCTATAAAACCTACATGGAGGCCTGGGGTTGCTGTTGTGCAGCCCCATGCACATCCGGGCCGTTCGTTGCTCGGATGGACGGTCCAAATTTCACCACAATACCTTGCATCTGAACTATTCGTTGTCGTGCATGCAAGATGAAATCTGGGCACACGTTGTACAACAGCATCCCCAAGTCCTTTTATCTGATGCATCCGGTCCATGAATCATTGACTGGACCATCAAGTTTGCCTATATGAGCTCTTTCCAGGATCACTTTGATGATCCAAATTAATCGTTCATAGCTTAGAGTTCGTTGAGAACACTTGCCACACCAAAATTAGATTGATCAAATCCAAATTAATCGTTCATATCTTAGAGTTCGTTGAGAACACTTGCCACACCAAAATTAGATTGATCCGATACGTGTTGATATAATGCATTTGTCCAGAGATAGATGGGTTCCGATTCGGTGTTGTAGTCTTGTTATGTTACAAGACAAATATGTTCCGAAATTTATATTAAACGATATCCGATCAACATGATTTATGATGTAGTTGATATCTCGAAGTGTTCTAAAATGTGTCCAGTTTGAATCATTAAAATGGGTCTAAAAAGAGTCCACAAATAAACAAACTGGACGGTCGAGTCCATCTTTTGACCGGAGAGGAGCTCATCCCTATCATTCATTGATCCTATTATTTTCACAATCAGACAAGTTAAGACTTAAATGATTTGGTTATGAACCTTTCAATGAAGGAGTGGTTAATTTACTCAAAATTGCCCAAGAGAGTGGCTGAAAATTGGCCAAGTCTTTGCCACACAAATCAGTAGTGATGGAGTAAATTTTATAGTTGGTTCATTCATTGATCCTATTATTTTATGGTAACTACTACCTAACAATAGGAGCCAATTGGCTATTACTATCCAAGTAATATAAGGAAAAAGTTTTGCCAAATCTTTTGGACAAAATGACTTCGCTAAAGTAATTTATAAGATCTACTAAATTGTACTTTTCGATAACTTAGATTGTCCAGGCTGGATTAATTCTCAGGGACTCAATTCTACTGTTCACTGGAGACAAATCTGGTTAAAGTCGGAACAAAACCCGTGTGAACAAAGGGCATCATTATCTGACACACCAATAAAAACACCAAATTTAATCTCAAAAACACATTTTATAATTTAGCAAGTCATTTTTCAAAAAATTCGCAAAATTAGACTCTCTATTCAAACTTAGCAAGTCACTTTATCAAAAACTCACAAAATCGGACTCTCTATTCAAACTTTTATTCTTCCCTCCCTCCTCCTCTTTTGGTGCGTGAACAGTAACACACCAAATTTGTTAAGTTACTGTAACAACGTTAATAAATCTTTAATTGGTGAGTTCGTTTTGGTGAGGCTGGTAATGGGTAGTTTTTTAGATTTTGCTCCCTATTTTAACTTAAAAGTTAGTTTGAGTATCCTAATATTGATGCTCTAATTACATAAGAGTTGATAGCACCTAAAAAATTTCGAGCTGATAACATCGGTTGAGGGAGGAAAAAATATGGATGGTTGGTTGGGGGTGACCTACTTTTTGGTAACTACTCCAATAAGAGCCAATTGGTTATCCAACTAGTACAAGGGAAAAAAAAACTTCGCCAACTCTTTTGGACAAAATGACTTGAAAACTACAATCCTATTCTACAAAAGTCTTTTCCAATTGTGAAATGATGGAGCAGATAATTGTACTTCAAATTGAAAGGGAACCTATTATCCACTTCACTAAGAAAAGTTAGAAACAATTTTGTGACGCCGTGATGCATACACGTAGCACATGACATCATGAAATGACTAGATTACATACAAAAATCTTGTAACAACTTTGACTTCGTAAACGTAACACACGAGTGTATGTTGTGTCCCAACAAGATACACTCATTTTGAGCATGCATCGGCTATGAGTAGGTACAACGCGACACACCCAACCATCTATGCACCTTTGTATTCAACTTGGATTCAAATAGTTCCATATGTCATTGTATGTATTTAGTGCTCAAACAATGACATATGTCATTGAACTGGTTATTACGTCCTTAATGTTTCAAGATTTCAAATTTTTGCCCATCCTAATTCATCTGGTCAAAGATCCTTACGTACTTCAAAGGTCTATACCACCAGTCCATCACGTATTCACGTGAAATTCCTACATTTAATCGTGAGCCCCACATGCATAAATTATGGTGATGGAGATCCTTAGAGTATTAAGTCACAGTACTTCGAGAGCACGTAATAATTTTTCCAAATTGATCAACTCAGAGTTTCAGACACATTCGAGTTTGTGTTTTTTTTTTAGCAGGATGTGAATAATTTGCCAAGCCAGTCCTTTATTGACATATTAGAGCATCCTCATCAGGCTCAACAAAAATTGGGCCAAATTTAACCTCAAAAACACTTTTTATAAATTAACAAGTCACTTTTTCAAAAACTCACAAAATTAGACTCTCTATTCAGGAAGTTAGGAGAGAGAATTGTTTTAACCTGTGAATAGTGCCTCAAAGAATTTACCGAGTTACTATAGCAAAGTTATAACTTTTGCAGATTTACAAAAAATTTGTTGAGTCTGATTTTGGGGGGTTTTTTTCCCCTTTCACTCAACAACTTAGCCATCACGGGAATTTGCCTCCCCTGATGAAGATGCTCTCCGTATTATTTGCCAGTAAATAATGTAACCAGCACTTTCCAAAAGGGTAGTTGTGGACCGCAACTTTTCGAGCGGTCTGAAACCTGTAGCCGATTTTTTGGACTTTGATGTACGTATCTTGATGATGAATAAAGTTTTCCTTCTACGTTTGGATTTGGATTTTATTTCCAACTTTTAATTAAAAAATAGGATAAGGTCTTCCGACCGGATTTGGTAAATAAATACTAGCCTCCAAAAGGGGTCAATGTTTATCTCTTCCATTCAAGTTGCATTAACATAGTACCATTTGATTAACACCGACGTAGCAATTGGTGGCAGAATCAGAAATCTAATTTGTCGTAGGCTAATCCAAGTAAGGAATAACCTATATGATTTTTTTTTTTGAAGACTAAAGCCCACCCCACTATAGGAGTAGCTCCGCCCTTTCTAGCAATGAACTTGTGTTATGCACGGAAAATGTAACAGTTTTACAAATAAAGAGGTGTGTGAAACTGTTCGATGCACGTAAAATTCAAACTTATCGAACAGTTGACCACACTTCTAGTCTTCTATGTCTGAACATATGTGTACATGTGTACGTTATGATAAATTTCTTTGACATAAGATACATATAACTCCAAGTCCAATGAAGATTGTCTATAATCATATTTTTAGTCTATTTTAACCGGATTTGGAGTTGTTGTTGTGCATGGGATGCATAAACAGGTGTTGTGCACCATCCAAGCTATCCGTTGCTCAGATGGACGACCCAGATTTAATCTTGCACGCACGATAACGAACGCTTCGGATGCAAAGGTGTCGAGGTGAAATCTGGGTTGTCTATCCAAATAATGGACAGTTCAGATGGTGCACAACACCTGTTGTACATCCCATGCACAGCAACAACCCCATGTCTAAGGCTAGCTATCATACTAGAACGCACTCGGCCAAGAGTGATCTATGTGGCACTCGTGATGCAAAATAGGATCACACGATTTCACTTGATTATCCAAGTCGTTCATGTCATTTGTTAGACTAAACTTGTCTATCGTCCATGCCAAAAACCTATTTAATGGAACATTAACAAGGAATTTTTTTAAATAGGCAAAAAGTTAATTGAGAAAAACTTGACTAAGTATACATCAAGTTAGGGGAGAGGGGAGGAGAATCCAACCAAGGTTTGGATAAAGAAAAACACTTGACGGGTCAAAGCCCAAAAAAATCCAATGGCCAAGCCCAAAACACTTAAATGCAAGGCCCAAAAAAGCCCAGCCCAAACCCAAACCCAAACCCTAAACCAAAAGAGACCGTTGCCACACCACCACGAGACGTAAATCAACTGATTTGTACAATTTATGTACCCAGAAATCTGTACGCTGTGCAATATTTTCCAAAGAGACTATCGAGAAAATTTGAAAGTTAATGATGGATAGAGTTATGGAAATAGAATACCTTTTTATTATCATGTGAGTGTGTTTGAGCTATACTGGAGACAACACTTATCATTTTTTTATTAAACTTTGGAATAGTCATTCGACTTTACCATATATAAAAAGAGGTTCTAGAAGGAAGAGTTCTCGAGACTTTCCATCTGAAAAATCTTCTCCCACATTTTACGGAATCATTGATAGTTTCAGAAGATTTTGATAATTAATACTTCTAGAAGATTAGCGTTGTTATTTCCATAATGTTCCCTTAGAGTATAATTAAGGAAAATTTATAAATTTTTTTTGGGTATTCCTATATTTGCCATGGCCAATTTAAATCTGTCTAGGAGCACTTTAAGAAAAATATGGACAATCATGATTCTAGTTCCTATAATTGCCTTTCTTTTTTCTTTTTATCAATGTTCCCATAATTGCATTAATTGTTCCTAGTTTGACATTTTTAATCTGAATAAGACAAACAATCTCTTTTTAAATTTTAGAAATCAATAAAATTGGATAATTAGGTGGCACGTGTCGCCTCCATATTCCTTCTCACAAAAGCCCTTGCTTTAATATATACTACGAATGCCTCCTAATTTCAAGGAGTTGGTCGAGTGAGAGCGTTACAAGTTCAACTTAACTCTTGTTGCCACTGAAAGATTGTTAAGATACGTGAATTAAAAAAAACTTAATGTCTTAGTCAAGAAGTTTATTGCCAAGTTTGCAAGTTCGACTCAACTCTGGTAGTTGCTAGAAGGTTGTTTGAAGATAAGAGATAATTAAATCTTTTTAATGTCTTATTCAATAATTAGAAACATTGACGGTCAAAATTGTGACAAACACTTTCATTTGGTTTTTGATTGCCATTGAAAGATTGTTAAGATACGTGAATTAAAAAACTTAATGACTTAGTCAAGAAGTTTATTGCCAAGTTTGCAAGTTCAACTCAACTCTAGTAGCTGCTAGAAGGTTGCTTGAAGATAAGAGATAATTAAATCTTTTGAATGTCTTATTCAATAATTAGAAACACTAGCGGTCAAAATTCTGACAAACACTTTCATTTGGTTTTTGAGGACGCCGTAAGAAAAGTAAGTTAATACTAAAAAAAAAAAAAAAATCCAAAAGTCATTCTACTTGCATACATGAACTAAAAAATCCAAAAGATTCAAATAGGAGAAACAACTTGACTTTTGTCATTATCTTATAGACAAAAAAGGTTCAGAGAAACAACACCTAACCCTCCATCCCATGCACTTGTTTTTTCACCCTTTCTTTTTCCTTGGGATTTGTAATATAAAGAAAAAAGATACTTCGACTCAGGGATAATCCAGACTGGTAAATAGTCCTTTCATAGTTTCGTTCACCATTCCTAATTTCAACCTCCTTTGACTATAACATGTAAAGCAAGTGATAACACAATATGGAGTCTAGTTTGATATGATAATAACAAATATATGATCGACTTGTTTGTTTGACCGGATATAAATATCAAATTGAACTATCCGATAAAAAAAAAAGAGAGGTGATTATTTCAACTACAGAATGGGGATCTCTAATTATTTTCCATTCACGTGTGAGATCCAGGTGGTGCAATTAGGATCAAACTTGATGCAAATTGTAAGACTGGCCTTTTACTTTGGTCCAGGGGATGAACTAATTGGACTCTTGGGAAGCAGTTCAGCCCAGACCATCTTGTTTTATGGTCTACTAGAGTTCCACTGATGGTGGGCCCAATTGCTAAACTCTTACTACTTTTTAGCCCAGTTGTTTTGGTCAACATTTCTGGCAATGGGATTATGGTCTGTTTGGTGGGCAACATTTAGAAGGGAAGAGAAAATAATTAAGAAGGAGAGTATGTGGAAATTCGAGAGAAAAGTTCACTCTATTCAATACTTTGCTTGATTATTTTCTCTCCTCTTTCTTCGCAAACCAAACGAAGGAAGAAAAATGTTTTTAATTTTCCCTTCTCTTGCCTCCATTTCCTTAAGAGCTCGTTTGGCTGGGGATGACAAGCCCGGATGTATTTGGGCTTGGATGACTAATTCTGGGCCAATATGTAATCCATGGTTTGGGAGCAAAAAAAAGAGAGTCGGATGACGAATCACTTTGTTCACTTCACATTTTCAAAAAAAATTCCAAAAAACATTCTTTCTCCATCTCTCATCTCTCTAATTATTAATCACATTTCTCTTTCTACTCATACACCTCTCTCCAATCATTATTATGATTTCTCTCTCTATCTCTCTCCAATTATTACACCTCTCTCTAATTATTACTTTTTCTAAAAATCCATCCAAACACTATCTCAAAAATATTTCTTAAAATATTTTTCTCAAAACTCTCAACCAAACACAATGATTATCCCCCTGCCCCCTAATTGGGGCAAATCCACACTAAGCCGGATAACTTAGGTCCGAGCCTATGGACAACCCATAAATAGCCCCCCCTCCCTAATCTTGGCTAATCCGCACCTGAACCCTCCAATTTATTCTTATATCCCAATTTTAACTACAAAACAAACCAAATATTATTTTATCCCTCTTTATTACCAAAATCTTTCAAACCAAGTACTATTTTATCTGCTCTATATACATGTCATATCAATGAGGGTT
This sequence comes from Vaccinium myrtillus, assembly GCA_016920895.1. Lineage (NCBI taxonomy): Eukaryota > Viridiplantae > Streptophyta > Magnoliopsida > Ericales > Ericaceae > Vaccinium > Vaccinium myrtillus. Next base: position 29,622,532 of record CM029271.1, on the reverse strand, counting down.
CACCCTCCATAAATAGCACCCAAACTATCTTATCCCTCATTATTATCCACCAAAACTCATACTGCATCCAATCGAGCCATCGAGCCGCGAGTTCCAAACAAAGCATAAGATGTTGAAATCTCTTACAATGGGAACAAAACAAAAACCTATAGTAATAGTTATTTCAGGATATGGCTAGTGGATATTCCCCAGGCTTGGCGAAAGTAATTTTAGTTATTATTAGTGAGTTTGAAGCCCAAGTCAAATGCATAAGAGTAATCTATCATTGAGTTATCACTCAACTTGCGATAGTTCCCTTTCTTAGACAATGAACGTGACACACTATCACAGGTTTTTGTAAAACAACCTAAGAAATAATATAATTCTTGTCGATAATCCATTATTTATTTTTTGAAATTGTATTTTTTATTTTCTAGAAAAGCAATTAAGCGATCCAAATCTACAAACTTGGTTATTTGCATATTGAGGGTGAATTTATATTAAACATACCATATTCCCACTGCAGTCAAAAGTGAGTTTGGTTTTCGATAAAATGATATTTTTGTGATGTAAATGAGGGGAAAGACTTATAGAAAATTACTGAAAATACCCGTGAAAATACCGAGAATGTAAAAAATACTATAGTGTAAACTCAGTCTAATTATTTTAATTAAGTACTAAGAAAACAAACCAAACAAGTCCAAAAACGAATGAAATATCTCACCAGTGATATACATCTTGATTGAGGTCCCAAAGCATGAAATTCCGTTTTATCTCACAAGTAATTTGAATTTAAAAACTCCATAAAAAGGAAAACAATAATCAGAAAGTGGATGATACAAATTACAAAGACAAGAAAACACAAAGTAGACTACTTTTGAAGAAACATTGAAATTTGAGGTACTGAACTGAAATGATAAAACTAAAAGGTTCGCAATTGAGTATTTACTTTCACCCTCTTTCTTTCCCTAACTTCCAAACAGATCCTAATTTCCTCCAATAAAATCAGCCACCACTTCGGAGGAAAAAAACAGTTGGGTACTGTCGCTGCTTTTGCTCTCTTAGTTTCGACTCAACCTCAAAACCCTAGAAATTTCTCTCAGGTAAAATCAACCCCAAGCATCCCTTTCTCTCTCTTCTCGAAATCTTAATTTCACGAATCGCTTCCGTCGGTCCTATGATTCGATTTCATAGAATTTGTTTTTTTCAACGAAAAAATAGTGATTTTTTTGTTGTTGTGTGTTGATTAGGTGTTGAGAATGTCTCGAGTTTACGTTGGGAACTTGGATCCTCGAGTTAGCGAAAGGGAGCTCGAAGACGAATTCCGTGTCTACGGCGTCCTCAGAAGGTAAAATTTCATCGCGTAGCACTGGAATTTGTGTGCGTTAAGACGTGAATCGATTACGTGATAGAACTTTTTGTTGGTGCCTTTGATTGAAGATCTAATAGTTATCGAAATTTTGTGGGAGGTCTTGAATCTATAGATAATATGCCGTTTTCGGACCCAGAAGTTGACCTCGAAGGGCCCAAGGCCGAACTACAAGAGATGAATTTCCTACGAGGGTTTCTAAAATTAAATCCAGTCATTAATAGAACGTTTTTTGAAGAATTAGTTTCGAGATGTTGTGGTCATACTAACTATTTACACTTTTAATCCAATTGCACGTAGGTCCTGTTCTTCTTGAATTACAGTTTTGTTATTTTTGTTCATCTTTTCTAAATTTTTGTTAAGTTCATGGTTTTGATTAATCACTAGTTTCAATGAGAGGAGTCTAAAAAGTTAAAAATTACAACCAACAGTATAAAAAAGTTCACTAAGACGAAAAAGGTTTGAATCAGCCGTCTTTTTTGTCCTTAGTATGATCCTATCTGAACATTTTTCTCTTCGGTCCATATTTTTATACTTCTCTGATTTCTCTAGTCGAGACGAATGATTAATTTCAAAAATTATTACGAAAAACTACCATAGCAACAATTTAGGACGAACTCAGACGTTAATAATTGTTCAAGGACATTTTTCACCATAGTTTAGCGTGCTCGAAGTGAAGATTATTCATAGGTTTGAATTATGGTTGATATTTTAGGGCTTTTTTGGATTAACATGTAACTAATTACTATATAAACTGCACTCAAAATTTTCTTTTGGGTGGGCTGGGGCCCCTGCCGGTCCCACGGTAGCTCTTGCCATAACAATATGACTGTACGTGACATTGTGAGTACACTCAAATGAACTTACTAAATGCATTTGTGGAAGTGTTCCTGATTGCTACTAACCTTCATACTTGTAAATGTAATTATGCAGTGTTTGGGTGGCACGGAGGCCGCCTGGGTATGCCTTTATTGAGTTTGATGATAAGAGGGATGCTCTTGATGCAATTCGTGAACTAGATGGTAAATATAATAAGATGCGGTTGCTTTTCTTGTAATGTTTGTATTCATGTATTATCTTCCCATTGTTTGCATCAGAGTAACTGTTTGGAGCTACATATTTATTGATGGTCTCTCTGTAATAGTGTTTGTATGTAATTCTTTTTGTTGGTCCTGTTGGACGAGTTTTTCGTGTTTTGTTAAGGTATTTTCTATTGTGATCAAAATTTCTGGAATCCTACAAGGAGTAGCGAGTATCTGTCAAATAGAAGAATCTAACTTGAAGACGCTCCAGAAGGATTACTAGAGCGTGTGCTAGTTATTCTCAATCTTCTACCATAGGCATGTCTCCTACACCTATGACTGAACAGTGAACGTGAATTCTATCCCTGGGGCCTGGCTGAGAGCACAAAAGGTCAAGAACTGGAACAAAAGCACTCGAGTTATCAACATTACAGCTATTCCGCGGAAGTTTTGCTTCTCAGACCCTCTCTGACTCTTGCTGTTTCACCTATCAATATGTTAATTCAAGCACATAACATGAATTATACTGCATAAACATTGCGGGATGCAGGTCGTGTTAGTGCGTGCAAGTTTTGTAAAACAATGCAGGAACAGTCCTCATGATTTTTTTGTTCTTTATTTTTTTATTTTAGATATTGGATCATGGTATGAAACTTCAGAAGGGTCCCCTCATTGAACTAATTGGTTGGGAAACTTAAGGAACACCCATGAAAGAGATATAAAACGTAGAGAGCTTGCAGGCAAGGAAATGTATTTCCCTAATCCATCTTCGTTTATCTTATTATCCTCATGCCCATAGGGACCAGATCTAATCCATTCTGTTCTTTTGTTCCCATGGAGTTGAACCCTACAAGTAGTTCCTACTTCCTACTCTCAAGACAAGATGAAGACGATTGTCTTTTGAATTATCGTCTTGTCTCTCATTCTGGTACTGTCATATATGCTGCTTCTTGGTTATTCCTGCAGTCTTCTGTTTTTGGCTCCTGGTACTCTTCTACTATCTGGTTGCTTAAAATTTCTTAAGAATGCTGGGCGAGATCAGTTGAGCAAGTTGTTTTATCTTGCGCATTTCATGTTTTCTTTTACAATAAAAGGTGGAAATTGTGGAGAAAAGTTCCTAAAATTAAATTGCAAGACAGCAAGAATCCTGTCATCTGTTTCAGATGGGTAGTAAATATGGCATAGTTTCAACTTTCCTATTATTCGTCTACCTACTTATTCTTTGTTGATCTATGATTTTACTCGAAATATCTTGTAATCTTTGCTGGTTGATAGGTAATCAACCCTTCTGTGTTATCAATACCCCATTATCTACTGCAATGGAACTTTTTGTCACGACTACATTGTCAATTTGTTTCATATCATCTAATTTTGTTCGCATCATTTGCAAATTTGAAGACTGATGCTTTCTTTTGTTGTGTTTTGTAAGCGTTTGTTTATGAAAATGTGGTTTCATTAACAGGGAAGAATGGTTGGCGTGTGGAGCTTTCACACAATTCTAAAGAAGGCACTGGCAGGCGTGGCGGTGGCGGTGGCGGTGGTGGTGGTGGGGACTTGAAGTGTTATGAGTGTGGTGAACCCGGTCATTTTGCACGAGAATGCCGTTCGCGCGGTGGTTCTCGAGGTATGGGGAACGGACGTTATCGTAGCCCTAGCCCTCGACGCCGCAGTAGTCCAATTTATGGGCGTAGGTATGTTTCATGTTTGTCGTGTTCTGCTTGGTCGTAGGTCAAGAATTGCACTCTTCATAGTTATTCTTGAAATCATCTAGCCTTTTTCTAATGGGAGGAAATTTTATTGACTCCTTTTTTATATTCTTAATAATTGCAAATTTCATCTTGTGGCAGGAGTTATAGCCCATATGGGAGACGGTCCCCACGCCGACCTAGCTACAGCAGGTCACCTTCTTATCGCCGCTCTTACCGGGATTAATTTGCACTACTGGGTAAGTCCTTGTTCATGTGCACAGTTTACTCAGTTGCATATAATGGTCGCAGTTCTCTTATTCTGTAACCACTTGCTTGTATGTTATTTGTTGGTTGTCATGCCAATTGGTATATCCAACCAATCTTACAACTGCCAAGTGTTGACAGTTAAATACAGAGGCCATAGCTCTAAAATTCAAACCCACCTGAATCGGGGAAAAGAAAAAAACTGATAGGAAAAGATAGAAAAGAGGAAACTGAAAAACTTTCATGCACAGCAGCCTACTAAGAAAGAAAGCAAACAGCCGGTATTTGAAGTAAATGTAAATGGTGGGAAATCATGGAAAGTGAGGGTTCCTAGGTCAGTGTTTGTCTGAATATTCTTTAACTGACCCTTAAATTGCACGGATTCAGTCGGTAAGATCCATACCATATACGTGGCATTTGCTCTGTATGAGTATTACCTTTACACATCACTTCTCTGAACTTGTGCTTATGTCAGGTTGTATTCTGGCAGAGACTAAATGCTGGGGGGGAGAACGTGCAGGAGGAAAGCAAGGGATGAGATCTCTGCTATAATGTAGTCCTGATAGGGTTGTTTAACAAGCGGTAGTAAGGTTATTTGGATTCTTGTCAAGACAGTTGGTGTGTTTTGAACTTGGTTTTCGATGGCTTCTACAGTTGTGTTTGCCTCCGAAAGGTTGCTCGACTGTTTGCGTCGGCCTCATCTATTCAGCTTGCTGAAACGTGGAGGTCTCTTTTATACTTTAATTTGGCATATTGTTACTGCTTATTTGTTTGTGTTGACTATCTTGACGTGTTTAACGTAGAAGCTTCTAAATACTATGTTGTTTTGTTTTGAGCTCGATTTTAGGCGAAAACAGCACAATTTAGCCTCCTACTGCTCTGGGCACACGGTTTACCGCCTCTGCCCCTCTGCATCAGGTCATCTCCTCGTTGTTGATCCTTGTGCATATTCGGTTTGGATTGCAATTTGAAACTGCAAATCTCCAGAAAATTGGTTGCCTGCATGCTCTTCTTACTGCTCTGGGCACACGGTTTACCGCCTCTGCCCCTCTGCATCACGTCATCTCCTAGTCGTTGATCCTTGTGCATATTCGGTTTGGATTGCAATTTGAAACTGCAAATCTCCAGAAAATTGGTTGCCTGCATGCTTCTCTAGGTGCATTCTTCTGCAACAAGCTTCTGATATCTTAGTTAGACACCTTGCTTTAGTCCCTGCTGGTTTGACAAAGATGATGCTGTTCATCTGCGGTTTCGAGTCATACTATACGAACTGTTTGTGGTACTTCCCAAAGAAAAATGACAATTGCTACTCAAGTTAATGAAACCAATTTGCTTCACCACTGTGCCTCTGCTTTGAAATCATGCCAAGTGGCATCTCCAACGAGACTAGAGCTTCAGTGGTCATCATTAAACATGCCCATCTTTTTGGTGGTTCGATTATTACCCTGTAATCGAAATCCTTAACTATATGTGGTACCTAGTTTACTTGTGGAACCCAACTCAAGGGAAGAAACATTTATGCATGAATCATGGTGCTTTGAGTTTGTTAATTCCATTTAAGATGCTGCACCTTATTATGGCTTTCTTTTTTTTTTTTTTTGGTTGGTTGTGGTGCTTGATCTGTTAATTCAGCATTCCTGGAACTGTGATTCAAAAGAATCTTTGCAAAACCCTTAAATATTTTCTCAAGAACAAAGAGTCGTTACTCTGGCGCTTTTCCCTCTCTTAATCCTTTCCCCATGCCATTTCCTTGGAAGGTTGAGTTTTATGGATTCCACAGAGGGTGTCATTCAGTGCAACCAGTCATGTAGTAACTCACATGAATGAAAACTCCCGTATTCAGTTTATAGCTCTTGCTTCGTAGCCGGGCAAAACTCATTTTTGCTTGATGCTTGGTTGTTTCTGACTGGTCTCGGTAGATGTGGTAAGTAGCAGCAGCAGCGGTGGCTTGGTTTTGTTTACATTCTCGGACTTGTTATGTAACTTGATGTTGTTCTTTTCTCGGTAAAACTTGAATCATTGCTGGTGCCGAATATGAATGCGCCCAGCAATTTTACTGGCATGATAAGTCCATTTTGTCGATTGGAAGCTTGGATTTCCAGAGGATTGCATTAGCTAGGTTGTCTTTTGAGAATGAAAATATTGCATCAACCCAGAGAAAGGAAAAGAACAAGAAGCGGGAATTTCAGGTGGCTAAGATTGGAAGATTGGAGCATTACCAGCTCCCTAAATCTTCCGTGTAGGAATTTTCTTCCCTATTTTGTGTTGTAACACCACTTGCATGGAGGTTTATAAGCCCTCCTGCATGGAGGTTTGTGGTTGCTTTCTCCTCCTAACATGAAAACCACCTTCTCCCTTTTGGAAGTTTTTATTGTACATCAATGTTCTTTCTAATTTGACACCAAAAAGTTTGCCCTTAAGTTTCCCCTTCCCCTTCCCACTGCCGCCCCTCCACCCTCCTCAATGCCGACGCCGTCAGATTGATCTCGTCGCCGCCGTTGTTCTGTGCCCGTTTGCCGTTAAGCTCCAGCTAGCTTCGAGCATCTGCCAATCACTGGCAATCTAATGTAGCAGCCTCTCTTCTGGTCGACTTCCCATCCACACCCCCTGTTTCTAGCCGTTGAGCTCTCATGCTATCTTTGGGATCAAGCTGTTTTTGGAACATTGGGATCGAGTTTGCAGTTCTTCGGAACCTGCCTCGCTATGTTTCTGGTTGCTTTTGCCACTGACCATATTTGGGTCCCATGTTACCGCGATGGTTCCGTCCCGTGGGTTATCGGTTGTGTTTTTAGATGCATTTTTTTTTTGGTTCTGGCACTTTTGTGACACATGCATGCACCAGTGTTTTGGATCTAGGGGTTTTTATTTGTGTTCTCCGTCTTCCTCAGCGTTGCTTGGAGTCCTTTCGTCATCTGGTTAAAGCCTAGGGTCAGCTTGTGCTGGCTTTCCATTTGCATGTTTTTGTTTGTTTGAGAACACTGTCTCGGCGGCGTCCGCGAGACTGTTATCTATGGCAGTGTGTGTGATTTGAGAGTCCGTGCTTTGATAGTTTTTGTGTATTGTGATTTGTGAACTTTGAAAGCCCTGCATGTAATGATCTAAACAGTATTGTCTCTGATCTGCTTTTTTTTGCAATTTCTGTGGCCCCACCAATCTTTGTTTTTCCTTTCGGTATGTTAGCCCCTTTCTCGTATGAATCCGACCAGCACTCTTTTTCATCTGGGTTGGATTGGCCTCCCCTCTCTCCTCCTCCCCAGTTGGATTGGCCTCTCCTCTTCGGTTTTCCCTTTACCTGTTTGATCCGATTGACCTCCGCTTGGGCTCGCTTTAACGCTTGGGTTGCCTCTGGTCGGCTGGTACTTTATGATTTGTTTTTGCTTTGGGTTTTGTTTAGGGCTCGATCATTGTCGTTAACGCTTGGGTTGCCTCTGGTCGGCATGGTAGTTGTGGTAGTGATGGTGGTGGCGGCAGCGGCGGCCGCGTGGCAGTGGTAGTGGTGGTGGTGGTGATAGCGACAGCGGTGTAATGGTCACATAAGAATTCAGCCAGAATTAAGTAGCTCAAAACTACTTAATTTTTATCAACTTTTTAACTTACATTTTAAGTGACACTTAATCTATTAAGTAATATAAAATATGGTTGTCAAACCTACTTAATCACTTATTACTTACTTGATTCAGTTTTAAGTGTTGAATCTGTGTTATCAAACGAGCCCTTCAGTCGGTTTCTACATAGAAACATCGTTAATAGTTGAACTACCGTGACAACTACTCATCAACACCATATCTACAACAACCGCCCGCCTAATCAATCAAGCGCTGAATGTACTGTCATTTGATTTGGTTGTTAAATTTGTCTTTTTTATATGCATTACGTCTTTTTCAGTTGTATTAGTAATTTTTCTTCTCAATGAAAGTCCTCACACTTCCTCACAAAACAAAAACAACAGAAAAATCAAATAGGTGCCATCTACTGAAATCACGTTATTTGATGATCATCGTCTGCAATTGGATGCTAAGAACACAGTAAATCTTTGTTAAGGAAAAAGCATTCATCCCTATGCTGGTAAATGAAAATAAACCTCTCTCCAATCAAGCATTTGTGCCAACCCAAGGCATCAAAATCAACCACCCTCACTTGTGATAGAAGGACCTCTAATCAGTGAGGATGAATGCCGGGAACCCTACAATGGCTACATCCAGATCCTCGACTGTCATGAAAAAGAACTGGTCATTTAGCTTTGGACTCGATCACCTTCTTGGCAAAAGACGGCAAACAGAAAGCAGCAGCATGCATCTGTCAAAGAAACAGAACAAACCCGGATAAGGAAAGGGAACGACGTTTAAACGAAGAGAAATACACCGGAAAAGGACAGAACCACACCTCTTTGTTGTAGAATTTCAAGGGCCCGTTTGATTTGCAATGGCTATCATCATCCTCTATTGGGTTGACTGGATGTTTGAAATCCACAGGCGGCCCCTCAGTAGAGCAAAGCATGAAACCAATCACCCCACTGGAATTAAGTAGTCAATAGCCGTGAGAATTGAGATACACAAATTTCCTCCATTAATGAGCTAAGCATGCAAGTGGTGGCTAGCTCATGCGGTAGAGCTCTTGGATGCCCCACACTGCATCCCGGGATTAAGTCCCATTTCCCCCTCCCCATGTAATAGATTAGGAGTAACGGAAAAAAAAAGAGAGTTAAGCATCATTATATATGAAGAGAAAAAGGAACATGCTAACGACCGCCCTAAGGGTGGGGTATTAATGGGTAAAAGTGCATTGGAAATCGTTAAAACTGAATTAAAATCTTTGAATATGTATGGACATCTGTGAAATATATTAACTCTCAACTTCTTTGGTATTGTACGTATATTGTCCGCAATGGTTGTGGTCCGCAATGGTTGTGGTTAGCAAGACCGATAAAAGAAAACAATAGAATTTAACCCTTAACAGAGAATAGAACCGTCTCCAGTTTAAATGATGGAATCACATCCCCCAAGCAAACAGGAGTAGAAATGCATCAATCGAAGTTAGGGTACCGAAATTGGCATACCTTGGGTATGTAGGAACTGAGGTCCATGCATAGTTGACGGAACCATTGAAAATCTGGCGGCAATTTGCAACAATATCTTCAATTATGTGCATGTGAAGCCATATGCTTTCTGCTTGAGTACACACAACCCCTCCAGGACGAAGAGCCTTCGCTACTGATTCAAAAAAGGGCTTTTCAAAAAGTTCCTGTGCGGGACCTGATCAAACATAAAACTCGTTGACTTAGGACAAAAAAGGTAACAGGTTTCTGATGAATATAAGCAATGAAGCAATTGATTGCAACAATGTGATCACCTATTGGATCAGAAGAGTCTACTATAACTGCATCATAAGTTCCTTCAGGAACAGCTTTCAGAAAAGCAACTCCTGCAGAGTGAAAGCAAAAACTTGTGAAGGCATGAATTCAAAGCAGAAATGATGAATTGGTTGAGAAGAGAATAAAAAGGGATGATCCTACCATCACCAATATGTAGAGTTACACGGGGATCCTTATATCCGATAGAAACGTGAGGGAAAAATTGTTCAGAAACCTGAAAGAGAATCACAAAATGAGATAAACCCTCAGAAATCAAAACCATAAGACCTACGAAAGTAACCATCTGCTCCAATTGGGAGGGTAAATCGCTGTTTGAGGTCAAAAAGGACATATATGAACAGAAACTTTTGTGCAATAGATTAACATCCAATGCGAATCTGGAAGTATTAGAATCCACCGCTTGCTGAACACAATAGAAAACATAAACATAAACTTATCCAAATAATTATCACTCACATCAACGACCATTTTGTCAATTTCACAAATATCTATCTGCTCAATAGAAGAATGGCGAGACACTTCACGTAAGACACCACCATCTCCTCCTCCAATAACCAAAACCTACACATGAAACGAAGGGTGAGCACCAAATTAGTAAAATATAATAAATACAGTTACTGTTGATTTCACCTTCGTTGTTTACCTGTTTTCTGAGATGAGATTAATGAAATAAAATAGCCAGTCATATGGCTTGCATTTTTTTCCTTTTTAGTTTTTACCTGTTTCCTTGCCCAATTCACACAGTTCTCAACTGGTAACTAGAATTGCAAAGCTCAACTAGAGTAGCCAAAGACCACAGTAAATAGGTGTATGGATAGCTAGTCCCATGGAACCCATTGACCCGTTTCACAGTTGAACACTAGATGAATGTAGTGAGAGCTAACTGGAAGATGGTAGGCACTACATGAACAGAAGCCCGGATGAGGTGGAGATGACGAAAGCTGATAAACGCACCACACACACACACACACACACACACACACATACACACAGAGGCTACTTTTGGAGTTATTCAGTTCAATAATATGCATTGGGTTGTAGCTTGCATACATGTGGCTAGTCGACCACTGTTTAGGACAGGTGGCATCCTCACCCTATTGGTTGTTCCATGGTATGAGTAGTGAAAGTGTGAAACTCCTAGTTTATGGACGCATCTTTGATACTTAGAGATCACAGTTCACGGCTGTAGGAAGGTGTCGCACTGAGTCGGTAAGGCGGTTACACTACACCACTCAGATCAGGTCAGCCACATTGTGATCGTGTCACGTGAAAGGTTACTGATGTCCGTTCTTGGCATCTTCTGTCCTGGTCTCTCTCTGCGGTAAGGCGTCTCCCCGAGGAGGAAGGGAGAAGAGGTACTGATTCTACCTTGTGATACCTACCTAAATGAGCCTCCAACTCTAGCCTCTAACCCACATATCCTCCAAAGGTCCTGCGTAAGGTGCTTGGACCTTGCTCCTAGCCCAATGCGCAAGGCTATCACGTTGGGGGGAGAGGTAATGATTCTACCTTGTGATACCAAGCCATGTTTCTGCTGAAGAGGCCCTGAGTCCCGGGCAGAGAACATTCTTCAAGAATGTATGATATAACGGTCCAGTTCAAGTGTCACCTGTGGTGGAGGCTCATCTGGGTGGCAGACACTTGTCCTGACATGTGGCGTGTCTGGAGTCTGGACTGACATTAGCTACAAACACAAAAGCTTAGATACCTTTCCAACGTTCACATTGTTTCATCTTTTTTATCCCTGTATGTGTAACTTCTTGATCACACTAGATTTACCCCCATAAAAACCTAAATCTAGACTTGAGATCCGCCAGATAGAAATATAACATAAAAATGGGCCATTTAACTCGAAAAAAGTTCCAGTATTGAAACTATTCAGTGCAAAAACAACATTTTTACATCCAAATATCTCTCTGATACTAGACTTCAATGAATTTTAATAAATGAACAGACCTTCTTTGGGTTAGGAATCGAGCAAAGTGGGAGATGAACAATCATTTCTTGATATGCACATTCATCCCTCTCTGTGATTTGAATCACACCATCCAAAACAAGAACATTTCCGTAGGTTGAAGACTGCAACATAGAAATGGGAAATAGACCACTGATAGTAAGTAAATAAGTGAAGGCAAGATACATGTTTTTGAGTTCCAGAAACATCAAGTACCTTGAAAACCATAACATTCTGGTATTCAGATTTTCCCTGAAATAAGATCTTTTCCACTTTCAAAGAATGTGCTTCTCCTGTCACCAAATATTAACTTTATGAATGAGATAGTAAGTTATAAAGATGGAAAACAGAAATTAAAAATGTTTTTTAAGATAAGGACGAATGAAGTTATAATTTGTACTATAGCTACAGCACCAATATATGCATTAAGAATTCAACCGGTATCAAAATTTCAAATTCTGTACATTATTTCCGATAGGAACAAAATTCAAATTTTCGATATGAGATATGAAATAAATGGCTGTGTAAGTTGTGCAGCAGTCAAAGCAACAAGCTACTCA